>PVKA01031250.1:0-26441 GCA_004027165.1 Ctenomys sociabilis
GGATATTATGTTGGCTTTTAGTGCTATGGTCATCCACTAGGTAAATAATTATTGAATCTTTGATATAATTCAGCTATAAAAAAACCTGTAAATATAATTTCATGTATGCACCTTGTACAATACCAAAACGTTATGAAAACAGTTTGCAATGTATTAATTCATCGACTCTGTATGGTTAAGGTGTTTTGAAACTGTCTGACTGACATTTGTATTTCAATAAAATAAAAATAAATGAAAAAAAAAATAGAATAAGCTAATCATCAAGAGGATCATACACCATGTCCAGGTACGATTCATCCCTGGGATGCAAGGATGGTTCTATATTTGAAAATTTATAAATGTAATACACTATAGTAATAGACTGAAATCTAAAAACCACATGATCATCTCAATTGATGCAGAGAAAGCTTTTGACAAAGTCCAACACTCATTCATGTTCAAGGTCCTACAGAAAATTGGAATAGATGGACTTTATCTTAACTTGATAAAAGCCATCTATGATAACACAAAAGCTAATATAATCCTAAATGAGAAAAGTTTTTACTCTTAAATCAGGTACAAGAAAAGGATGTCCTCTATCACCCTTCTTATTCAATATAGTCTTGAAATCATTAGCAACAGCCGTTAGAAAAGAGTGAGAAATAAAGGGAATAAGAAAGGGAAAGAAGAAGTTAAATTATCACTATTTGCAGATGACATGATACTTTACATGGAAGACCCCAAAAATTCCACCAAGAAACTACTAGAACTGATAGGGAAATTCAGTAGCATAGCAGGATACAAAATCAATACTCAAAAGTCAATAGCATTCCTCTACACAAAAAACAAGCACACTGAAAGGGAAACAATAGAAACAATAACTTTTACAATAGCAGCGTGGAAAATGAAATACCTTGGGATTCACTTAACCAAGGAAGTCAATGATCTTTTCACGGAAAATTACAACACCCTAAGAAAAGAGATTATATAGCATTTTAGAAAACGGAAATATATTTCATGTTCCTGGATAGGAAGAACCAACATCGTGAAGATGGCCATACTCCCAAAATTGCTGTATAGATTTAATGCAATCCTTATCAAACTGCCACCAACATACCTCCCAGACATAGATAAATCATTCCTAAAATTTATGTGGAACCAAAAACGACCTAGAATAGCAAAGGCAATCTTGGTCAATAAAGACAAGGCAGGAGGCATCACAATTCCTGACTTGAAATTATACTACAAAGCCACTGTGATAAAATCAACATGGTATTGGCAACGAAACTGATCTGAGGATCAATGGAATAGATTAGAAAGTGCAAAGCATCTATGAATACACTCAGCCATCTGATTCTTGACAAAGGGGCCAATTATACCTCCTGGAAGAAAGATAACCTCTTTAACAAATGGTGCTGGAAATCTTCACTTTCTACATGCTGATAACTAAAACTTGACCCAACTCTATCACCATGCACTATGCTAAAGTCAAAATAGATTAAAGACCTAAACGTTAAAAGAGAAACACTTAATTTCCTGGAAGATAAAGTAGGAGGAACTCTGGAAGACATAGGAGTAGGTAAAGAGTTCATGAACAAACATATATTCGCATGGGAAGCACTTGAAAGAATCAACAACTGGGATCAACTCTTCTTGAGGAGCTTCTGCACATCAAAAGAAATTGTCAACAGAGTGAAAAGACAACTCACAAATTTTTGAAAAAATCCTAACTAATAAGCAATCAGACAAAGGTCTGCTGTCTAGAATATAAAGAACTAAGATATAACAGGGCACTCAAATTTAAAGACCCAGTGCAGAAATGAGCATGTGAGATGAATGCACACTTCTCAGAGCATGAAATTAAAGAAGCGATTAAATATATGAAAAAATGCTCCACATTGCTAGTTATCTGTGAAATGCAAATAAAAACAGCAGTGAGATACCATCTCACTCCAAAAGGAGTGGTTATCATAAGGAAATCAACCAACAACAAGTGTTGGCGAGGTTGTGGGGAAAAGGAAACACTTCTCCACTGTTGGTGAGAATGTATACTGGTACAACCATTGTGGAGGTCAGTGTGGAGACTCCTTTAAAGTGTAGGATTTGAGATCCCATTCAAGCTGGCTATCTCCCATTGGGAATTTTCCCAGAGGAACTGAAAACATTGCATAATAGTGATATATGTGTACTTATGTTTGTAGCAGCACAATATTTGATAGCAAAATATTGGAAACAATCAAGATGTCCATCACATGAGGAATCGCTGAAAAATGTGTGGTATTTCTATATAATAGAATATTACTCAGCTATTAAGAATGATAAGCTTGAAGCATTTATATTGAAGTGGATGCCACTTGAACATATACTCATAAGTGAAATAAACCAGACACACATGTATAAATATCATATAGTCTCCCTAGTATAAGAAGCAAAAAGCAGAAATACAAGAGGAAACGTACAACAACAACTAAAATCAATTGAGTCAGATAAGGCAAAGTGAATGGCATATGCTGCAGGGTACTAATCAGCTTTTCTTCTGGATGGTTAACAACCTAAGTTCACAAACCAGAGTTGGCAAAATAGAAGAAGAACCACAAGGAGAGCCAAAATTTTGGTCCTAGCCTTTCGAGGTCAGCGAAGAATCGGGACATAGGAGAACCTGTCCTGCAACATCATGAATCTTAGTTGAGCTCCAAATTTTCTGAACAAGAAGATTATGGAGTCACAGAGAAAAGAGACTGATGATCTATAGTGTGCCTGGGGAAGGTCACATGGACAGAAAACTTTCTCTCAGGCTCTCATAGAGAGCAAACTGGTCAAGCGTTGGCTGTAACTCAGCCACATGGATGACACAGACAAAAGATCAACAGAACAAGGTACAAGACTACAAGATAAACCCTGAGGGGGTTATCTTCACTGACCTCATAAGAAACAAAAAGTACATGTGTTATTATATAGGACTTTCTCTCTCTAGGTCTTAACCATCCAGCAGAAATGTATAAAAATGAATTATACACCATGGGGCCATAATATGTTGAGCTTTAAATAGCTATGGTCGACAACTTCTTCAGATAACTCACAATTGTGGAATGCTTGACTGTGTTGTATTGTGTCGTCAAGTTCAGGCACCTATATTAGTTGAATGACAATGGAGCCCCCATCTTTGACAGGTGCAGACAAAGGAAGGGGTATAGAAAGGAAGAATCATGGTCGGTGTGTATGGACAGTAGAGTTGGAATACATAACACCGTGCTTCTACATAATTCTATGAGAGCCAAGATTTGCACTAATGGTGGTTGGACAGGATATTATGTTGGCTTCTGGTACTGTGGACAACCACTAGGAAAATAACAAGGTAGAAAGTATTAATTATTAAGCTGGGCATTGTGGTGCATACCTGTAATCCCAGCACTCGGGAGGCTGAGGCAGGAGGATTGTTGTGAGTTCAAGACCAGCCTGAGCTACAAAGTGAGCTTAAGGCCAGCCTGAACTGCATAGTGAGACCCTGTCTCAAAAAGACAAAAAAAAAAAAAAAAAAAAGAAAGAAAGAAAGTATTAATTATTGAATCGTTGATGTAATTCAGGTATAAAAAATAAGATACATAAACAGCTACACTCTCTTAATTTACTGATAAGAGACATATGGTGTAATAATGTCTGTAAATATGTCATGTATGCACCTTCTGTGATACCAAAACATTATGAAAACTGCTTGCAATGTATTAATTTATCAAATCCATCTTGTCAAGGTATCTTAAAACTGTCTCATTGATATTTGTACTTTAATGAAATAAAATTAAAAATCAAAATTTAAAAAATAGTGAGACTCCATCTCACCCCAGAAAGAATGGTTGTCCGTAGAAAATCAGACAATAACTGATGCTGCATCAACTGTGGTGGGAATGAGGACAGGTAAAAACTCTGTGGAAGTCAGGGTGGATGTTTCTTAAAGTCCTAGGATTAGCATTCCTATTCAAAGCAGCTGTTTCCTCTTGGGTATTTTCCAAGAATTAAAATATCATACCACAGTAATATATATGGACCTATGTTTATAGCAGCACAGTTTGTAGAAGGTAAGTCATGGAAACAACCCAAATGTCGATCAACAGAGGAATTAATAACAACATATTTATTCAATAAAATGGAATGCTATTCATCCATAAGAAGGATAAGAGGAAACTTTTTATAGCTATATGGATGCAAATTGAGGCTATACTCATAAGTGAAATAGGTCAGACCCACCTGTGTAAATATCATCTAAGTGTGTGAAACTAAGTGAGTAAATAGTATCCAAAACATACCGTAGATATTGTGAGATAGGGAAAAACTGTTGGAAGGAAAAGACAAAGTGGTGCAGAAAAGGGTAAAGGAAGAAAAAAAAAGAACAAAATATACACATCACAAGGTAGTTAAGATAATTATATAGCTAGTTTTTCTTAGTTCACTGAAAGAAAATCTTTGTTCAAATATTGATTAGAAATGATGCCATGCTTATATCTGGTACTGTGAATAATACAATGACAATAACACACAATATATCAACTATTGTAACTGTTGTACTAATCTGTTTTGAAACTCAGTTTCACTGTTATATTTATTTTTCTCCCTTTAAAAATAGAAAAAAATAAGGGCCCGGGAGATAGCTCTATAGAATAAGTGCTTGCCTGGCAAGTGCAAGGTCCTTTATTCAATCTCTGGTTCCACCAAAAAACAACAACAACAAAAAGAAAACAAAAGTATTAATTTAACTTAATTTAATTTAAAAAAAGAATGAACTCCTCATAAGGGTAGGGTGCAAATTGGTTCACTTATATTTTTCTCCCATGTAGGAACATTCTCTGATGACAATGTTTCTTTCTTCTCTTCCTCAAGAATGGACTTGTTCTTGGATAGAATGGTGAAGAAATGGAGAAGATTTCATAATTATATGGTTTTATTCTTCCTGTTACCCTTCCTTATAAACTTCCTTATGTGCTTCCCATACAGATCTTCTCTCAGCTTGTTTTAGCAATACCTGCTGTGAGCGGCCCATCCACTTAAACTTGGCTTCATGTCAGTTGATTCAGAAATTAAACTTTTAATGTAACTGGTAGGCTCATAACTAGAAGGCATTATGTGGAGAAGAGGCAAGAACAAACTAGAAAAGCTGACTGCCGTTATCAAGTTAGGTAGCTTAAGATTTATCCCCCACTATGACCAGTCATATAGAATTTTTGTTGTTGTTGTTCTGGGGATCAAACTTAGGATCTTGCCCTTGCCAGACAGGAGCTTTGGCTGCTGAAATATATTCCCTCCCCATGAGATTTTTTATCTCAAGTGCCTCTGTAATTTCTTATTTTTCCCAAAAAGATGTGAAGGTGAAACACAGAATCCTAGATACTGAATAAAGGTACTGAATAAAAGAAAATCATTAAGACTGTAAAGTTGATTAACTTGCATAAGAGAGTTAGAGGATTTTAGATGTTGATAATTTTCAAATGCATTTAGCAAAATGGAATTTATTAATATTTTTGACAACAATATTTTGTCTACAGTGATAAAATAGAGAAAATGGCCTGATATTTTTGAGACCACACGGGATAGAAAGATGAGATGATTTATCTCAGAAATTTTGCTTCAAAATATGACACAATTATGTAGGTTATGACTACAGTCTTATTTCCAGATGGGAAAAGTAGCATTTATATACAATGATATAAACTAATGGAAAATAAAAATTGAGAAACAGGGAAGAGGAAAATAAAAGAAATAAATAAAAGGAATGTACAATTTCATGTACAGGAAACCAAATACATTAACAATTGCAATTATGGCATGCTCTATTCAAAATCAAATGTTGACTTGATGACTATAGTGAATAACAGTACTGTGTATAATAGGAATTTTACTGAATGATTAGACTGTAGCTGGGCTATTGTGAAGAGGATACAGAAGAATGGATGGATGGATGTGTCAAATACATTTACATTATGTTGAATAACTTAAATACAGGAATAAAAAAAGATTCTTTAAGTGTCATATCACAGAATAGTTTTTTACATTCCTGCAATTTCTGGCTACATAAAAAATTTCATTATGGTTGACAAATAGAGCAAACATTGTTCAATAATTTTCTCATATATATTTAATCAGATAAGTAGAAAGATAAATGATTGAGACAGATTGGCTCATATATGTGAGAAAATACATAATGTGTAATATAAGATTACATCATAAAGCTGTGGGGAAAATTGCACTGCAATACATGAAGCAGGACTATTTTGGTGTGTAGTTGAAAAATACATTTGTCTTTACCTCACACTATATGTAGTCGTAAAATGTAGATATGACTGTAAAATTAAAAGATATGTTTTGGATTAAAAGTAAAAACAGATAAAAATAAATGCACTTTGATGAGCATGCATTTAAAAAAATAATGTTAATATACAAGTTTTGAAATGCATATGTATTTCAAAACATTTGATATATGGCCAGTGAAATAGCTCTGCAGTCTAAAGCACCTGCTTAGGCAAACTTAGGCTGGCACAGGGGACCACACTTGAATCCATGGTACCACATGCTGTGCCAGCCCTGCCCTCAAGGTGGGCTGAGTTGGAAAAATATATATATATATATATAATATTCTCTATATTTGAAAAGTTGAAAAGCTGAGTTATTAGAAAGTAAGATTGTGGATGACCTGAAATATTGCTAGAGAATTCATTTTGAAACTCCAAGGTAATACCTTCCGTGAGTAAAATATCTCTATGGAGACCTTTACTTTGGGAAACGTAGAAATAATTCATGATTTAGAGCTCACAATCACAATTCCACGTGGAGAAGACTATACTCTTGAATTTAAGGTGAAGTTAAGAGTCATACTGCTTATGTAGTCAAAAACTCAAACTTCTATTTGAATTTTTATAGGCTATGTAGTATTTCTATGAACTTTTCAGGAGAAAATTGAAATTATTTCCAATATAATTTAAATATGGCATTAAAAACATTTCCAAAAGACAAAATCCTGAGGAATGTGAAATTCTAGAGAGAAGTCTTTTCATGTCTCAGTAATAAAGCTTTATCATCATGAAGTAGTATAGACCACAAACATCACATCAGACTCACAAAGACAACCTCTTAGAATTCTCAGACAAAATGGAAACATATATTTAATATGATGAAGTCATAGAGAGCATAATGAAACATTAGATTTTTTATGAGCAGAATATATTTATTGAAAGAAAGAAAACTCCTGTCCGAGAGAGGGACAGAAAGGAGGGCCGGAGCAGGTTGTTCACTGGGGAAACATTAGATTTTGATAAAAAAAATTATGAATGACAAAATATGACGGGGAATTTAACCCAAACCATCTAAATAAATTTATATAATGAAAATTTGTGTGTATGTATTTAATTGAAATTACCCATGTTCATTTTTTAAAATTTTATTGCTTAACAAATAGTAATGAGACGGTTTCAAAACTGATTAGGACAGTTTCAATAATAAATACACTACATATTGTTGTTTTAGTGATTATTCATTGTACAAGATGCAGACATGATTTCCTATCCACAAACACTATTAGAACAAATCTTTTTATTCATTGAATTAAGAGAACATAGTTGTATATCTATCCTACCTATTTTGAATATACAGATACAAAATTGTCATTCATTTGTATACCCTTTTTTGTTTAGTTTTGTCAGAGAAAGGTATTTCACTGTCATTTAAATATTGTCATTTAAATACTGAGATTTCAACAAAATATTCCAATATAGTCCTGTAGTCCATAGTAGTAGTGCGTTGTCTGTAGCACTGGCTATGTCTGAAGTAAATCATCCATGTTTAAATCAGTAGACAAATTAAACAGCAAAGTAAGCTTCAGAAAAATGGTCTTTGTTCTGACAAAATTTCAAATAAAAGAAAGACTGGATAGAATTTTTGATTATAAAATAGAATCAGTGAATTTGATGCAAAATTAATATATAGTTTCAAGAACAGAGTTTTCAAAATGATAACAAACAAATGCCATTTTTTTTTTTTTCAGTACTGGGGATTGAGCTCAGGACTCTATGCTTGTCAGGCAAGTGCTTATTCTACTGAGCTTTCTCCCCGAGCCTCTTTTTCTAAAAATGTATTTGGTACAATGTTGCACTATGCAGCCTGGACTTGTAGTGATCCTCCTGTTTTCAGCCTGCCCGATGCTGGGATTACAGGCTTGCGCCAGCACACCTGGACTCACTCAGTGGCTCAGCATGCCCCAGGGGAGGGGCCAGCACAGGCTGCAGGACCAGGGATCAAACATTGTCACCTGAGCTTGCCAAAGCAGGTGCTTATTCTGCTGAGCTATCTTACTGGCCCAACTGACATATGTCTACATAAATGCTATTACTACCAAGTTTTTTTCAATAAATATTGCTTATCAGTTAATTATACATACATTGATAAGTACTACCTAGCTTGATACCTAAGCCTTATTTCAATGATTTTAAAATATCAATTCAAAATTATTTAAAAGGTCAGTCAGATAGCTTACCTTGCCTATGCACCCGCATAGGCAAGCACAGGGACTGGGATTTGACTCCTGTCTCGACATGCCATGCCAACCCTGCCCTGGGGGCACACTAAGACAGCCATTGAGACTGGTCGTTGTGGTGCATGCCTTGTATCCCAGCACTTGGGATCTGATCTTGTAGTGAGACCCCCATAGCCCCGTACTAAAATATATTTTTAAAAAATGATTTAAAGATTTAGTGGTAACACCTAAAAGTTAGAAGCCCTAGAAGCAGATTCTGTGTGAGAGGATCTCTATGATGTTTCTCTGGGAGAAAAAGTTATTTATTTTAATCCTAAAATTCAACAAAGTAAAAAGTGCAAATGATATTTATATAAAACTAAACAATTTAGAAATAAAAATTAAACACACATTAGAAGAGCAAACTATCAAATAAGAAAAAAAATATTTGGAATGCATGTATCTGCTATATGCACAACTCAGGACCTGAACAGAAGAATATGGATAACTTGATTTCAAATGGGCAAAAGAAATGAAAAGATATTTCTCAAAAGAAGACATATAAATAGCCACAATGGATAAAAGAAAATGCTTGATGTCACTGATGACCCAAAACACACCAGTCTGCATTACAGTGAGATAGCAGATTAACCTGGGTATTCCAGAAGCTCCGGACCATTGAGGCAGGGGAAAGATGTAAGATTGATTAGGAGAAAATGTTCTGGTGTTTCCCTGTACAATAGGGTGACTATAGGTAATGACAACATGCTGTTCTTTTAAGCCAGAGAAAAGGATTTTGAAATTTTGACCATAAATGAAAATTAGCCACATGAATGAATGAATGAGCCACATGTATACTTTGATAAACATTATGTATGTGCTTATCAAAAAATCACATACTTCATCCATGCTTATCTTTGTTATATTTCTGTTACAATTTTAGAAAGAAAAATGAAAGATAATATATACGTGTAAATCTTGATTGCAATGAGGAAAAAGACTAATCTCAGGTACATTATGGATGGGAACATAAATTACCACAGACTTTGTGAGTAGCACTGTAGAGTTTACTCAGAAAGCATAAAACAGATGTCATCTGACAAAGTCATTAACTTTGTGCATATATTGAACGGATTTGAAATCAGCATGAGGTAGAGGTATCAGCACTCTCAGTACCACATGATAAACAACAGCCAAGAAGCGAACCATCTTAAATGTCCTTAAACACACGAATGAATGAATAGCGTGATACAGATATATAAAAGAATATTCAATCTAAGAAGGAAATCCTAGCGTTTCTGAGGATGTGAATGAACCCTGAAGATATGAAGTGAAGTTAAATTGACCAAGCACAGGAGAATAAATAACATTTGAACTCATTTACATGTGGACTCTGAATACATCAAAGTCACAGAATAGAGAGCAGAGCCGGGCGTGGTGGCGCATGCCTGTAATCCCAGCACTAGGGAGGGTGAGGCAGGAGGATTGTTGTGAGTTCGAGACCAGCCTGAGCTACAAAGTGAGCTTAAGGCCAGCCTGAACTGCACAGTGAGACCCTGTCTCAAAAAAAAAAAAAAAAAAAAAAAAAAAAAAAAAAAAAAAAAAAAAAAAAAAAAAAAAAAAAAAAAAAAAAGAGCAGAATGGTGTATTCCAGGTGCTGGCTGTGGGATGGATGGAGTGTGAACTGGGAAGATGCTGGCAAAGGACAGGCAATTGAAGTTGTAATAACAAAGTACGTTAGGGAGATTCTCTGGGCCTAGGATGGTGAATGATAATAACAATACATAACATATTTGAAAATTAGGAAAAAATAAGAAAACAATTATGAAAACTAGACTGTTAATATTCTTACCGCAAAAATGTTTTTCAGGCAACAGATATGTTAATTAGCTTTAGTTAGTTCTTTAAATATTATATAAGTTCCAATATACGCTTTATAGTGCTTTTGTTTGATTAATTAAAAAATAAAATACTAACTAGAAAGGACAAGAAATTCTATTCTTAAAGATAATATCGTTAAGAAACTAAGCATTCCTCCATTGATTCTTCACCTGCCAGAGGTGTTGTATTAGAGGCTTAAAAACTGGAAAGTTGAACAAAATTTAAGAAATGATAGTTTCAACCATTAAAACATAAGAAAGGGTCAGCGAGATAGCTCAGCGGACTAAGCACCTGCTTTGGCAAGCTCAGGGACCAGAGAGCGATTTCCAGTGGGGCATGCCCTACTGGCCCTGACCCCGGGTGTGTTGAGCCAGCAAACCTAGCTTATGGTGGTGCACGTGTAATCCCAGCACTCGGGACGCTGAAAACAGGAAGATCATTATGACTCTGAGCTGTGCAGTGAGACCTTGTACCAAATACATCAAAACCAAAACAACAACAACAAAAACACATTCAGTGCAGGACTGTAACCACCCTGGCAAAACAGGGAAAAGGTACTGCAATTTCCTTAGTAGCTGCATGAGGGTGCACAAGAGGCCTAGCAGCTCTTGGTGATAAGTTGCCAGTGAATTAAGAACAGAAGGGAATGTCTTCATTCAACAAAAAGTCATTTTAAAATCCCAGAACTAATGTCATACTTTATAAAGACATAATCTTTCACCCTTACTTTTGGAAACACGGTGAAAATCATGACATCGCTTCTACTTAACATTTTAGTAGCAGTTTCAGACTTTCCCTTAAGAGAAATAAAAGAAATATCAGCCTTACAGAATAGATAATATGAGCACAATTGACTTCACTGACTTAATTTAATAATGAGCTCAGTTGATTTCAAAAATAACTTCATATGGATAAAATACTGTTTTCTGCAAACATTGCTATAATTCATTTGTGAGCCTTAGAGGACTTAGAGGAAAAACTTCAAGCTCAATATTCAAAAATTAATTTTAATTCTGTGTGCTAGGAATTGAAACCTAAAAACTGAAATTCAAAATAACATGTTGGCTATATTATCTGAAATTTAACACAAATACAAATTTCAGACCAACAACTTTAGCAAAATGTACAAGATGTGTACTTGGAAAGTTACGAATATTCTTGAAGTAATCAAGAAGAAAGGTAAGTCAAAATGTAGAGAACCATGTTTTTACTCAATATTGTTAAAACTTTAATTTTCTCTGATTAGGGTTACGTTTAACAGAATCTGAGATAGACTCTTAACAGGTGAACTTTGGTACAATGTTTCTCTATGGGTTAAAAGTGTTTTTCTATATAAATACCAAAATTATGATAGTAAAAGTAGTTTTAAAAATGATGCACATATTTGGAGCAATTATATTATCAGAGCCAGGTTTACTCTCGAGTTAAAATATTCAGTCATTTTGTATTGCAGGAGTTAAGGACTTAGATAGTTCACAAATATGGTCAATCAAGTTTTTTGAATTATTTTTACAGAAATCTTCAGCCTTTTATCAAGTGGAATGAATGACAAAGTGAAAGAATGATAGTTTGTGCATAATAAAAAGCAGGACATTGCTTTACCATACACCAATTACAAATTGTAAGATAGGCAACTGAATGATTTCTAGTTACTATAAATGTAAAATATTTAGAAGAAAATGGGAAAAATATGATCATCTGTTATTAACCAATAAAAGGTATGAAAGGAAAGAAATCTGATTTCAATAAGCTTAGGTTGGGGCTGGGGAGATGGCTCAGTAGAACAAGAGCTTCGTTGGCAAGCACAAGGGCCTGAGTTCAATCCCCAGTGCTGCAAAATAAATAAATAAATAAATAAATAAATAAATAAATAAGCTTAATTAAACATATGCAATATATACAATAAATATGTATATTTAAAATGTATGCATAATAAAATGTAAAGAAATGAATGATAAGGAGAAAATACAATAAACATATCTGCTTAAGTATATATATCTTATTTTATAAAATTGGCTTATATAATATGTACATTACTTTATAATTAAAAATAATAGAATAATAAAGTTTATTTTAAAAATAAACAGAAATTTGTATAGCATAAAAAACATAAATCAGAGAGTAAGATATAAGAATGGAAAATATCACATATATTAATAACATAAAATTATTCATTAGAAAAATGCAAACTTAAAATACAACATACCCTTAAACAAACACCAGTGGTCAAGAATATGAAACAAACATAAATCTCACATATTACACATGTGAATACAAAGTATAACCACTTTTTGAGACACAGTTTGAAATTTCTGCCAACATTAATCATAGATTTATCATAAACTCAATAATCACTTTTATATTACAATTTGCCATTTGTATCTCTTTTACACTTGTATTCTCTTACTCTTCTTTCTCTGTTTCTTTCTTTCTTTCTTTCTTTCTTTCTTTCTTTCTTTCTTTCTTTCTTTCTTTCTTTCTTTTCCTTCCTTCCTTCCTTCCTTCCTTCCTTCCTTCCTTCCTTCCTTCCTTCCTTCCTAATTTCCTTCCAATTTTCCTTTCTCCTATAAAGGATGCATTTTATTAAATTGTTTGCCATTTATAAATGAAAAATTTAAAATATTTGACATATTTTCTTTTTCTTGCATGATAAATATTAATGATAGCTTTATTCATAGCACTCCAAGTTGAAATCAACTTAATATTGCTGATTATTGAATTACCTTAAAGCAATGTAGAACAATTAAATAAATTATTCACCTTTGTTATAATATGGGTGACTCATGAAAACACCATAGTAAGTAACAAGCATCGGATTAGAAAGAGCACATATGGTCGATGATAATGACATGAAATTTTATTTTATTTTTATTTATTTATTTATTTATTTTTGACATGAAATTTTAGAATGAAAGACCACGTTATGTACATATAACGTGTGAGTGTAGATTAGTCAAGATTTTCAATGAAACAATTTCTTTCTTTTTTTAATGTATTTAGGACAGGGTATATAGGGTGTACAGGGTCTTACTGCAGAGAACAGACTCTTAGAGGACTTCCTGTTTACAGTCTCCCAAGTGCTGGAATTACAAACTCGCGGCACCACACCGAGGCGCAATCTCTGTCTCAGAGTGCCCTAGGAGCAGGGCAGGCACCCTGGGCCAGGAGATCCTCTGCCTAAGCAGGTGCTTTAATCCGCTGAGCTATTTGGTTGGCCCTCGATTTCTT
The DNA here is from genome assembly GCA_004027165.1 of Ctenomys sociabilis. NCBI lineage: Eukaryota > Metazoa > Chordata > Mammalia > Rodentia > Ctenomyidae > Ctenomys > Ctenomys sociabilis. The sequence goes on from PVKA01031250.1 coordinate 13,583, forward strand.
TTTTTTCTTTTTTTTTTTTTTTTTTTTTTTCATCCATTCCTGAGGTGATGAGTATCTTCGTTGTTTCCAAGATTTGGCTATCACAAATTGTGCTGCTATAAATATAGGTACACATATACCAGTATGATATGACGTTTTCAGTTCCTCCAGGAACTTTCCCAGTAGGGGGATAGCTGATTTGAATGAGATTTCAAGTCCTATTTTCTTAAGGAGTCTCCACACTGATTTCCATAAGGGTTGCATTCCCATCAGCAGTGGAGAAGGGTCCTTTTTTCCCCAGAGCCTCCAACATTTGTTATTGGTTGTTTTCTTATGACAGCCTTTCTTTCTGGGGTAAGATGATATCTCAGTATTGTGTTAATTTAAATTTCACAGGTGGCTAGTGATATGGAGCATTTTTTCATATATTTAATTGCCTCAATAATTTCATCCCCTGAGAAGTGTGTGTTCATGTTGAATGCCCATTTCTGGATTAGGTCTTTACATTTTGGGGCCCTGATGTTTTTTAGTTGTTTTTAAATTGTAGAGAGCAGAACTTTGTCTGAGTGCTTACTAGTTAAGATCTATTCTCAGTTTGTGTGTTATCTTTTCACTTTGTTGGTAATTTATTTTTTTTAACTTATTGAGAAACAAATAGCAATGAGACATTTTCAAAAATACCTAGTGGGACAGTTTCAATAATTAATAGATTGCAAATAATAATAATAATAATTAATAGATTGCATATTGTTGTCTTAGTCATAATCATAGTATAAGATGCAGACATGGTATCCAGTCCTCAATTTCATTTTATATGACACATACTGCTGATCATTAAAAATGAGTGAGCATGAAATGATATTGTAGTAATAAAATCTGAAAAAATTCACTACTTTTGGAAATGAAAAAGGATTCTAGCTGAAGATGTGTAATACTAGAACAAAATAGAAACCATAGGAAGAAATGAAGAATACTAAGAATAAAACTTAGTAGAAATTGACGTTATTATTTTCAAGTACAGAACCTAGAATTTTTCTGCTGTAAGAAAGTAAGCAACAACAACAAAAATAAATGAAGGAAAGCAAGCAACTCAAAGAAAGCATTTCCAAAGACAAGAAATATGGGGAGTGTTGAAGTTTAAATGCACATTAGGATTGGAAAGAAGACTCCTCCAGAACTGAGGCCTCCACACTGAGTGCACAGGTCTGACAGCCTGCTCTGGAGTGAAGCAAGTGGGGACTGGTGGAACACACCCTCACCAGTCATCTGATGCAAAAAGAATGCCCTTTGCAGAACAAGATAGTATTTCTCTTATTCCTCTTTATTAAGATTATATTTGACATAAAAAAGTTGAAAATGAACACAAGAAAAGTATACGTATCACGGAATAATACAAAAATCAAAATAGTCAGAGCTAGGAATGAGCTAAAGACTTGAGTTATTCATTGTGGAATTTAAAGTAAGCTTAATAAAATAGCATGTTAAATGGAGGAAAACATTTGAGCAGTTGAGCTGTTCCATCAGAAAGATAAAGAGTAAAGAAAGCAGATAAACAGAACTATGGCATAAGTAATATGTGCGCTCTAAGATGGAGATGGATTCTTGGTGCTTTTCTGCATACAGAAAAGCAATAGAAAGAATTTGTAAACCTTAAAACTAAGTAATATCAAGGACACAAAGACATAGAAAAGGGAAATGATGCATAAAGAAATGGGAAAAAGCGAAGACAGGAAGTATTTGAAATTTTTCAGAAAATGTTTCACTTCCCAAAATATACATAATTAGAATTGCAGAAGAACTTGAGAGAAAAAGTAATGGAACAGCTTAAGACACCAAAGATATAGCAGAAAACAGTTTTATCTAATTAATGGAAATGAACAACACCTATGTTGAAGAAGTTTAGAAAATCCTAATAAAGAAAAATGAAAAAACAATCAAAAATCAGATAGCATTCATCTAAGTGTCTCATAATGAAATAACTCAAATGAAAGGCAAAAAATTAAGTCTTTAGAAAAAAGTATTTATCTATGAAAATATAAAGTAGGCAAAAATTATGTAGGAGTATAGGAAGTCTGATGAAAATATCAATTTGATTGGTTTGTTGACAGTTGCGTAACAATATATCCCCATTTAACGTCATACACATTCTTCTCAAATGCATGTTTATCATTCCATAAGGTCAACTAATAAGAAAAAGTAGTAGGCGCTTCCTCTGTTGAGCTATCTTGCCCACCCTAATCACAACATCATAAAGAAATATTAAAGCCGGGGATATAGCTCAGTGGCACAAACACCTATCTGGAAAATTCAGTCCTGAGTTCAATTGCTAGTAGCAAATATTATATTTATATCTATATCTGTATCTATTTATATCTATATATGCTATAACTTCTGTTTGTATTGTACCTGTGCTCAAATTTATCTTTAACCCATCTGTCTGAAAACCCTGGTTTCTCTGATAGAGAACTCTCTTCCTTCATTAGAAATCATTTTCCCTCCATTTTAATAATCCAAGACTTGCCCTGGGATCTTGGCTCAGTTTCCTCCAATGCTGTAGAGCACATCCTCCGTATTCTGGCCAGGATTAATTCAGGCATCAGAGATCTGCTAAGTGTAAACACTGAGCACTGAGAAATCCTTTCTTCAGCCCCATTTTCATTATTTTGGACTACTTGAGCAGACTGAAGTCCCTGGAAAGCCTGTCACAGACTGAAAGACAAAAAACACATCTAGGTGGAGATGGGAGTGGATAATCTGATGGCTTTTTTTTCATTTTTTACTGTACATGTCTGTGATAGAAGCAAATGTAACTTTTATGTAGTTATGAGAAGGAAAATTGAAACGAGGATCATTTTGTAGCATTAGATGTCTGCGCACTTGTTCCAACTTCCCGCTGCAATTGCTGCTCACCACTCTGGTGTAATTGCATAGGTCATTTGTGGAAAAGTATAATTACACCTTAAGGTAATGTCCCTTCATGCATTATTAAGTCATGAATTTTTCTGAAGTAGGCAGAGTTAGGAACCTGGGTAACTGGAAGTGGAGTCACAGAATCATTGGGTCAGTAGGGCCTTAGAGACCAATCTAATCATTTTTTCATACCCCACTCCTGCCTGGGACATTTTCACTAAACACACTGACCCCATCACACTGAAATTTCCTTTCGAGTCATGGTTTCTTCCATTAGCTCAAGCACCTCATGCAAATGATAAAAAGGGTCTATATCCTTGCATTTCCCCCAGAACATAGCCCACTGTCTGGCATGGAATCCAAATTCAATGTTTCTTGCTGCAATAATGTAGAAGATTGCTAAGAAAAAGAAGTATGATGGATTTTCTGTGGCAGATTACATTTTATTCAGTATCACCTAAACCAGTGAAGGAGATGGTTGTAAATTCACAGGCTGCACTTGAGTTTTGAGAAAGGGGAAGCAGAACGACTGGTACATGTCACAACCCAGGAGATGATTTGAACAACTGTGCTGCCTGCCATCTTGTCCCTTAACCCCTATGAATACCAGAGCGCCCAGAAATGAAAACGTAGCTCACAAACCCTGCTGGTGAAGCTAGTGCTGGGTTTCAATAGTGTCATGCACCCAAGAGTGGAAACCACAGGGCCATGATGGAGAAGTGGCTTGGAAACGTTACACATTGTAAGACTCAGCTAACCTCACATGGGACTTAGAGTAGGCAGAGTGCACACTTTTATCTCATGCCCTATGGTGTATGGCTTCCAGAACTGGAGGCACAGAGAACAAGACACAGCAGGGATGGAGTCAGGTGTGGAGCCACGCTCCTGTCATCCTCATCTTTCCTGCACTTCCAGAGCCAAATGGTGAAAACAAGTGAAGTTTGCATCCTAGTGCACTCATTTTTAAATACTTTAATGCCTTAAAAAAACAAGATGCATTTGAAAATTAATTCAATTTGAGTTAATGAGCTGAAATATTTGAAGGATTTCTATGACAGCTTGATAAGCTGTACCTGCTCTAGGACTAGCTGTACTTTTCCACACAGCAATACTCATGTATTTAAGTTTTCTTATTTGCAAATTTATAATGCAAAAACATTGTAAAACGCAATCTTAAGGGCTGGGGAGATAGTTCAGTGGTATAAGTGCTTCCCTGGCTAGCACAAAATCCTGAGTTCCATCCCTGGCACCACAAAATAAATAAATAAATAAATAAATAAATAAATAAATAAATAAATAAATAGTCCTAAACATAAAATAAAGCAAGTAGGAAATTGTTAGGGGTTCTAGTTTCTTAATAAAGATTATCTGAGTCAATGACTTGATCAAGGAACTGAATAGATAGAAAATGAGAAAGCGATCCACTAACTCCCACTCCTGTGAGGGGAATGAATTGCACACGTGGGGCAGAGTCAGTGTGCAAAGAACAACACAAATGTGAGAGACACAGTCTGACATACAGAGGGCCTCTGAGATATACCCTACTGTCATTGTTTAAGCCTGTGACACTGAGTACATTTTCTGAATTAATACTGTGAATAGTAATTTACTGACCTTCGTAATCATTTCGGGATGTGGCTGTGTAAAAGACATTGTGAAAGATCTCACAGCGAAGGAGGACTTTGATAAGTGTTTCACACCTCACCTTGTCCTTCTTTGCAATAGACCCCCTGCACTCAAACATTTTTCATGAACTTTCTTCTCCTATGTTCAAATACTGAAAACATCAGGAAAGACATAGCTTAAATCCCACATGATTGTGATTTTTCATTTCTGGATCAGATAATATATATACATATATATTTGGAAAGAATCCTCAAGGAGAGGTTTATTCTAAAAGCAATGCTATTGTTGTTTTAGTTTTTAGTAGACCAGGGGTTTCTTTCCACATGCTCCTAACATAACCTCTCTGGCTGCCTTCTGTTCAACCTGCAGGTTGGCAAGTTTCTAACATAGTCAGAAATCAGAGAAGTGGGTGTTAGACACACACTGGCAACCTGAGTTCCACTGCGGCATATTCTTGGCCAAATGCAGCTGCTGGTAGCTCAGAAACAGGCTTCTGAGAGGGCTGTGATGGAGAAAAATGTGCATGGTGCTTTGGTCTGGATGCTCATGGATTGAAGATTCCTTGGACCAGAGAGCCCTTTGGAACCTGGGAACTTGGTTTCACTCCCTTGATGTTTCCCTGAATTTCAGGGATGAGGTTATCTGAGTATCCTGGATGGAGACGGAAAAGTTTCTGCATTCTATGCTAGTACAGGTCAGAATAAGGAAAAGAGAGGCAGACACTAAATTTTGAAATCAAATATAGTCACTTTCTAATTATGACTTTAAACAGGCCAGTTAGGTACACTGAGCTCTAATTTTGTACATGTAAAGCAGGCGTGAACAGTCCACTTTATTCCTTCTATTTTCCAGTTTCATTTTATTTTAAGTTGAAAACAACTCTCTGTCACTGGTGCTCAAGAGTGAATGAAAATTACTGCCTTTCAAGCATTGGACACAAGTCATGGATTTTGTCCTTTTTTCCTTGGACAAGGCTAATGATCGTGACACTCCAAATCAGTGTTTGTGGTTGATGCTAAATTCTTAAATTTTTATCAAAGTATAGCCTGCAACTGTAGTAAATTAAAGGTAACTTTACATTTATTCTTTTTAGTATTATTATGATATGTGTGATACATAACAAAGGTATGCCTCCTAGGGACAACTTCATGTTGATCCATTTTGCTTTCTCTTCCTCTTCCCTTCTCTTCATCTCTTTGCACTGCCCAATCTGCTTTATATCTCCACAAAGTCTTTCTCTTTCTTTGCTTTCTTCTTTGTTTTGTTTTGTGCTTTAAGTATTTGCACTTTACGTTTCTCTATGACAGAAATCCTGCAAAATGTGACCTTCTGTGTCTGACACTGCACTATGGATTATAAACATAAGATGTAAGGGCTGACCAAATAGCTCAGCAGATTAATGCACCTGCTTAGGCAGAAGCAGCAGCCTGGTTCCGTCCCCAGTGTGCCATGCTGGCCCTGCCCTTGGGGCATGCTGAGACAGCAATTGAGACTGGGCATGGTAGTGCACCTGTAATCCCAGCTCTTTGGGAGACTGAAAACAGGAGGATCACTATGAGCCCCTGTAGACCCTTACTAAAACACAAAAATAAATAAATAAAAAATTTAAAAAACACAATGTGCAAATATTTTCCTCTGAAGGTTTTAAATTTATTCTTGTTTATGGCTGAGTAGTAATTTTATATACTTAAATTATAAAATAAATGTATATAATTATATATAAATGTATACAATTATATATATATATATATATATATATATATATAATTTTTATCCTTTTTGCCTGTTGATGGGCCTAATCCAAGATTTAACTATTAATAGTTATATGTCTACAAACACAGGTGTATTTAAATCAGTGCAATATGACAATGGGAAGATACAAAGTGATGTCAAATGGAATTTCTACTCTTAGTGTATTAAGAAGTCTTTGATTTCTGAAATGCTTGTACCAGATTCCTACTAAGAATTGAATCACAGAATTCAACTTGATAAAGCAATACACACAGGTCCTAGTTTTGTTTAACCTCAGTCTCTCAATAGTAATATTTTACATAACCGTGCCACGGGCATGAGAGTTAAGTCTAGCACAGTATATCTGGGAGTTTGTGTGATATTTTGGATATGATATTCCATCACTTTCTTTTCTATACTGCAAAATTCCCATGTGAGCCCAATCTACACAGTCATAAGGACAAAGGGCTCCTCTTTCAGCTTTTGGTTAAAATCCTAGTATAAAGTCATTGTGTTTGGAGTGTAGAAATTCAGTAATAGAGAAATGTTGAAACCTGAGGTCTGAGTAAAATATCCTTTTTATTTCCTCTGATTTCCTTGTGCAATTTCACTTCTGAAGAGGATGCATCCTGCATAGAAACATCAGACATGGATATGTTTGAGTCTGAGACTATTTAAACACGCCAGAAGTGAATGCACTAGTATCCTTCCACAATCATTCACTGTGAAGCAACAAATGGGAGAGCAGCAGAGGTAGTGTCATCAGAAGGCCAACACGCCTTTCCACAAGCATATGTGTTTGTGCTAATAAATATTCTTAGCTCTAGAAATGAGCCTTAAGGTAGAGTCTCAGCCCACAAAAGATGGGTAGAGGGAAAGGGATAGGGTGTGTTCAGAGTGAGAGTCCTCCTCATCCTTTTCCTCATGGAGCACCTGAAACATTTCATGATGTAATGCCGTCTAACAGCTGTGTTGGAGAACACTGTGCTATCCAATGCCAAAAATGCACACTCCTAATTCACATTCTTTTTAAGAGCTTGTCCTCAAAATGTTTCAGAGTTGGCAGGTTCCTTAGAATACAGCTAGTCTCACCTTCTTCATACTGAAGATATCCATTTTAGGAACCCTTCATTGGTTACTTGATAGTATCTTCTAGTCAGATCCTTGCCCCTAAAGTGCCAGTCTGGCAGGAAGACACAGGTGCCTGGACCATTAACCACTGTCCAGCTGTTTCTGACACATCTTTCTCCATGGGAAAAGTTGAAAATGTAACTCCATGTGACCTCGATCCTGGACAGCAGATGTTTTTGGTGAAGCCTTGAGGGTGAATCAAGTAATCAAATCTCCTCCCTGACATGAGCGTGCTAATCAGTGTTGAGTCACAGGCTAGGGTGGGTTCAATGGCAAAAAAAGTTTCTACTATAGGTTCAATGGCAGAAATGTTTCTTGCAATGTGTGTGGACGCCTGGGCTAAGCAGCTTCACTTGCTGTTATGTAGTCTCAACCCCAGGAACTCTGATTCTCTTAGATGCTCTGCGAGCACTTTGATCTATTCAATATGTTTTTCTTTTTAAAACAGCAGATTGATTTTATTTTTTTAAACAGGGATAGTGATTAATATATCCTTCAAAGGCCCTGTATTTTCCAAGCAATGAAATGTGATATATTAATGTGACAGCCAAGCCCTATGTGGATGTGCCCCTGGGACACCTCCTCCCGATCTCTCACTCCTGCCCTTTCATGTTGCACTCTGGCTCACAGCTACGTGAATACCCTTGTTCCATTTCAGGGAAGTTTTGGTTTAGATAAATTGGTCTTTTATTGAATTGACTCTGTGTCCTCAGACTTTGTGGTAATTCATTCTTCTTATATATGTGTGTAAGAAATCATTATTTGACACCGTTTCTGTTCCAGTCATTTTTCTAGACTTTTGGTTTTTAAAAGCTTACTCAGACAATTAAGCTGAATATGAATAGGGAAAGATAGTGAAGGTGTACATGTAAGATATAAAAGCACATCTAAGTTCTTAAAAAACATTATTGCAAATGGATCAATGGGGAAAACTCATTCTCTGAGGAAGAGACATTCATGTTTTCGCTAGAAGTCAGTTTTAAACACATTAACAAATAAGCAAAGTGTTGAAAAGGATTTCTAAGCAGAGGCAAGAGAAAAATCAAAGGTGCCTGTGGCACAGATAAGTCTAGATGGATCCATGAAGTCAGTGGAGAACATGATGACACAGCACAGCGAGGAGCCTAGCTGGTCACAAGCCTGTCCCCAGGACAGGATACCGGATTCCCGTAGCTTAACGAAAGAAAGATTTAATTGGCCTGTAGTTTTGAGATTTCAGACTATGATCACCAACTCTAACTCAGAAGTAGCATGGTAGAAGGGTCTCTTGGTAGAAGAAATCCTGTGACTCCTTACAACAGCAGAAGCAGAGAGACATAAAAGGAGCTGGAGAGAAAATACGCCCATCAAGATAGCCTGATGAACTCACTGTCAGTTTTGAACTCATCAGTAGATGATTCCCTCATAATTTGTAGCACCACCGTTGTCCATGTACCTTCCAGAGCTCCACCTATGACTCTTCAAAGGGCATTCTAATACAAACCAAAACAGAGGAAAAACCTTTATAATAAGAGCTATATTCAACCATATAAGGTGGATTGGAACATCGGAGCCTGTGTAAGTAGTGAGGATGTACACTTGGCCTCCTAAATTTCCCTTTTGCATGGCAGTGCTCCTGAACTCAAAGATTCCAATCAAAGAGAATGTGATCCTCCTTTGCAGAGGTTGGGTAATGGAGAAGCTGAATGGGTGTAATGCAAGGGTGCCCAAGGTGAGAGGTGTTTGTTTTTGTAGAAGACACATTGCCACATCTAAGAGTTTTGTAGATTCCTCTCCTCTTCTGGGAAATACCACTTAATTTTGCAGCTGAAGTCATGAAGATGGGACAGCAGCTGATCGCATTCTTCACTTAACACTGGCGTTCTCTTTTTATCCCCTTACTTTATGTTTTCTTTAACTTATTGCTCTCCTTTTGCCATAACCTACCTTTTTGCTCATTGGTTTACTTGCATTGCACCTAAAATTCACAAGCACTGTGCATGAAATGCATAATTTTTCTCACCTTAGAATTAGTAAAACTGGGCCTTGAAGAATTTAAGAGCCATGAAAATTAATAGGCTTAGAAAGTGGTGGAGACAGAGCATGAGCTCACGCACTGCCTTTCTGATCTCAGGGTCCATCTCTTTCCCATATTTCACCAAGTCTTGCTTTCTGTTACTCACCTCCATCATACTTATTACCCACATCCACATCTACTTTAGCATTTTTACTCTCTCTACATTTTCCTATTTTTCTTTGATCCTTCAAAAACTCAAATTATGCATCACTACCTCCTCAGACATTTCCTGAATCTACTTAAATCCAAGGTTTGTTAAGGTGCCCCTCTCCATGACCACCCATAGGTCTCTTTGGATGAGTGGCTCCAGCTGTCAGAGTGTGTGTCGCATCTTAATATATTTATCAATTTATTTATCTGCATCGTGAGTTCCTTTAAGATAGTAATTATGTCCTTAGTCTCTGTACCCAACACCCTAAACTCTTTTAAGTTTTTCTTATTGAGTTTTCTTTTTTTTGTAGTATTTTAGGGAAAAGTCTACAGGGTGTTCAGAATATCACAACTAGATCAGACTCATAGTGATACTCCCAATTACAGCCTCCCAAGAACTGAGATTATAGGTGCGTGCCACCATGCCGTGTCTCAATTGCAGTCTCAGTGCAAGCAGAGTAGGCCCCTGGCCCTTGCACCTCCTTCAGGCACTTTAATCCACTGAGCTATTTAGCAAGCCCTCTTATTGATTTTTCTGAGGTGAATATATTTTCTAGAAGTTAAAGAAAGTAAGAATGCAAGAGTCAAAGGTATTTAAAGAAATGAAATATCTGTGACTTTTTCAAGTGTCCATTTGTTTTGGTTACTTTTTCCTCCTTACTGGGACAAAGTACTATACCCCCAAAGTCAAAGGAGCTTTATTTAGCTGACAGTTTATGAAGGTTTCAGTTCTCACTTGGCTGGCTCCAAACCAGAGTGGCCAATGGCAGATATGCAACAGTTCATAGGGTAAAAAACAGCCAAAGCAGCAAGAGCAGAAAGGGGAGAGTAAGAGAGCAAGCCTCTTTCCCTCCCTTATACAGTATACAATCTATCTGTCCCAGAGCAGGAGTAGCACTCACACCCATAATTCCAGCATTGGGTCATGAATCAATCACAAACTAGAAGGCTACACCATGACTGCATGAGGCTGTAGGAACACACACACCTGGCACAAACCAGAACACCACTCATTGTCTGTTGTCACAGGGCTTAGAGATGGTGTCTCAAAATACAGTTAATGAAAATAGCTTTTGTATTTGTTCAAGGTTCTAAAAGTGGATAAAATCTAGTTGATATAGACAGGACTTGTTTCTACGCTTCAGGGCTACTCAAATTTGGCTTCATAAATCTATTACTCTTTTTGAAACAGTGACTACCAGGCCATGTTCTTTTGCTGGTAAATACAGATGTTCTAAATCAGAAATTGTCTCAAGCCGTCAATCATGCTGTGTTTGTTGACATGGGATTGATAAGAGTAAGTTATATATATATATATATATATATATATATATATATATATATATATATATATATATACATACTGTGGATCAGCCACAGTACCAGTACTTCTAATCTATAAAGGAACACAGAAAAGTAGATATTTGGCTTATATTCTAAGTTAATAAGAAATCAAAAAAGTAAGAAAGAATTAACTGATTTTAAAAAGATTTTAAACTGATTTTCAAAAGAAAGAATTAAATGATTTTTAAAAGATTTATTTATTTGGTACAGGGTCTCACTACACAGCTCATACTCAGTGATCTTCTTGTCCCAGCTTCCCCAGTACCAGAATTAGAGGAATGAACCACTATGCCTGGCTTTGGTGGCCAGCATGGCCTGCCTGGGGTCCTGGGGCCAGTGTGGCATGTGGTACAAGGGATCAAACCCAAGTGTTTGCACTTGCCAGGCAGATGTTTACCTTAAAATAATACCTAGAATAAAAAATAAGATTTACTTTGGTCCTAATGGATGTCTGTGCTCTAGTGAGAACATGGTTACAGATGAAACACAAGACGTGGTCAAGAATATGTGAGAAATGCTAAATTTAAGGAAAGTCATAACTAAAGATACATTGCCCATAGCACCCTCAAAGTACCACCTCTTGCTTCAAACACACTTATCCCATCATTCTGCCAATTTATCACTGTGTTTTCATACAGAGTGTTTAAAAAATAGGGTGACTGCCATTTCAGAGTGCTATTCAACAGAAAGGAAGGCTCATACAACCTTACGATGGAGCTTCCATTACTTTATTCACCAGATCTGGCAGACTGTGAGTTCTGGATCATTCCCAAAGTCAGAACGACCAGGAAAAGTAAATATCCTATTTTGAATCAATCCAGGAATTAAAGCAGATACAACAGCACAATTGCAGTCAACCAGGAAGGATGACTTCAAGAATTGCTTCAAATGTGGCCAGAACAATGGAATAGTTACACACACGTTGTTCCCATACAAGCATGAGTTCCCTGTGATGGACATGACCACTGTGCACATCAAAAGTGTCCTAGGAACATTAATAAAAAGTGACAAAAATGAGATAAGGGTGCTCAAAGTGAGTGAGAGCATTTTAAGGGGGATTATTGGTCGTATGTCTTTTATTGTAATGCTAATTGTGGGATGATAACTTTTTGGGGGGAGGTATGCCAGTATTTAAACTTATGACCCTGTGCTTGCCAGGCTATCACTGTCCCACTGAGCTACATTCCAGGCCCCTGTTGTTTTTTTTGCTATTTTCTTTTTTGATACTGTTGATTGAACTAATGACCTCATGCTTGCCAGGCAGGCCCTATGACACTGAGCTAAATCCCCAACCTTTGCAATAATTATTTTAAATGAACCATTTACCATATTTATAGAAAGCAACCCCTAGAGAAATGTGTCAGAGAATAATAATGACATAGTCTTTACAGGACACAATTCAGGTTGCAGAATCAGTAGAGGAATACAAATATATGGAATTTTTGTTTCATTTATATATTTGGTACAGGGTCTTACAATGCAGCTTGGGTTTGAAGTGATCTCCCTGTTTTCAGCCTCTCCAGTGCTGGGATTTACAGATGTTCACCACTGCCACACCCAGATTGGGTCACCAGCTCAGTATGCCCTAGGGGCAGAGCCAGCACAGCATTAGGGACTGGGGACCCAATCCTGGTCCTTGTGCTTGCCAAAGCAGGTGTTTAATCCCCTGAGCAACCTCGCTGGCCCTTTTAAGGAATATTTGTTTAAATTATTTTTCCAGCTGGAGAGATAGCTTGGTGGTCAGAGTACCTGACTGGCAATTACAAGGACCCAGTTTTGATCCTCAGTTCTACATGCTGTGCCAGCCCAGAATCCCGGATGTGTCATGGTGGCCAAGCTGCATAGACCCTGTATCAAGGTAAATAAATATATAGAAGATTTCAAAAAAATCCAAATTTTCTTTCCTGCATACTATCTGGTATTGAATATATA
>PVKA01031251.1:0-26435 GCA_004027165.1 Ctenomys sociabilis
TGTCTTTTTTTGAGGCAGGGTCTCACTATGCAGTTCAGGCTGGCCTTAAGCTCACTTTGTAGCTCGGGCTGGTCTCGAACTCACAACAATCCTCCTGCCTCAGCCTCCCTAAGTGCTGGGATTACAGGCATGCGCCACCACGCCCGGCTACAATGCCTAATCTTATAGCAACTTCTCTGGGTACTCCTTTGGTTCAAGGAAAAGTGTATTGGGCCTACATACCTGATGCATCCTGGCTTAGGCCTCTTACATGGATGGACCGGCCCCCAGAGGTTTGCCATTCTACAAAGAATATTTATGTTATTCTGCCTGGCCTGCAAATTTTAATGCATTTACAGGAACAGATTAAGTTTAATATTACATCTCATTTTGTATGTCTTCCCTTGTGTGTAGCTTGTCTACAACAAAGTGCTAGCCTTTGCATGTTGGCTGCAGATCAGAGATGGAAAGAACAACTATTTAAAGGACAATTTGCCTTGTTAACCCTAAATTCCACTGGATGGTAACCTTGTAAGATATTTTAAACCTACCATTCCTGACTATATTCCAGAAGCTCGTGTCCCTCACTTTGAGGAAGGTGATAATGGGCACATGGTGGCCTTGCAGGGATCCACACCATGGATGGGCTATATGCAAATCTAATTATTCCTTTACAAACTGGTCCCCTAGAGGTTTTCTTCTAGGGAAAGATCAAGACTGGCACAAGCTTTCTTTTGTAGATTCCTCCCACTGTATCATGATCTCAGAGGCCTTGTCCAATGTTACATGGTCGGGTGGAGGCCTCAATCCTCCCATCCCCAGACTCATTATCCGTGGCAGAAATGGGCCCAAACAACATACTTCATGGAAGCTAGCCTCACCTTTTCATGCTGGGCAGCTGCAGACTGGGCATCTGCAGCCAGTAAAGGAGGAAAAGGTCCTTTCCAAAGTAGTATTGCAAGACCATAAATACACAAAGGTAAATATATATGTTCATGATCCTCATGTATTACTGATAGGGAAGGTAGGATGGGAACCAAATATGTTCTCATCTACCAGTTGTTATCTAACCCATTGCATCATGCCTGAACATCTTTCAAACCACTCCACAGTAGTAATCATGAGCAGAATGCCTGGAGTTTGGCTTCCTGTCAATCTAACTGAGCCTTGGTATCATTCTCCTACTTCCCTCTTGGTAGAGACCTTAATTGAAAGATTTAGCAAACAGACCAAGAGGATGCTGGGATTAGTTATAGTGGGAATAACTTCCTTGATGCTGTTGATAGCCAGCACAGCTATTGGCTCTGCAACATTAGTCCACTCAATACAAATTGCTCACTTTTTAGACAACTGGACAAGAACTGCTGATGATGACAGCTAGAAAATTCAAAGAGAAATTGATGTTAAATTGGAGACTCAAGTAAACATTTCAGAAACCTCCATTCTCTCGATGGGAGACAAAATTGAAAGTTTACAATTACAAGGTTTAAGATATCACTATAATATGACTTGCTTTTGTATCACCCTGTTACCATATAACAAGTCTTCATCCTTGGGGACTCATCAAGAAACATATACAAGCTATCCATCAAAATATTACTTTGGATGTAGATGCTCTTCAGAAAAAGGTATTGTTAATGTAGATAAGTAGATGACCACTTTTGATGCCCAGATTAAAGACGGATAAGTTTGCTGATGCTATAGAAAAGTTGAATCCATTTGCGTATCTGAAAAGTCCACTTTTGGCTTTATATTGAAATTGGTGTACTCATTCTTTTGTTTATAATCATTCTCATTAAAGTGTGTCACAGAGGATTTTCAGCCCAACAACAGCTACAGCTATGCTGCCAGAACTGACACTGTTCTGGCTTCTTCAAAACAAAGAAGGGGGAATTGTGGGGGACCACCTGAGCAGCTCTCCTTGAAAGAAGAGTGACTATCTCCATTTTGACTGAGTCTGATCCTATTTCCTCATATTGTTATGTACAGAGCTGGCTAGGACTTCTGTGTATCTTTCAGTTGGCCTTAAGCAATGTGCATTGGTCTAGCTGAGGTGCGGTGATTGTCTTTGAAGGTGGCATGCGTGTTTTCCTGGTAAGCCTGCTGCTCCTTAATGTGAGCCAGGTGGAGACAGGATGGTAGAGCTAATGTTCCATGCTGCCAGCTGGGATTGAGCCTCGAGATAGAGGCTGTGACTTCCTGGGGCTTGAAAGACTACATTAAAGCTGAAGCCCTAGACTTCCCAAAACGTTAAATACTATATAATGCAGATTGCTCTCTGCATATCGTCTCTGCATATGGCAGAGGTAAATGTAGGCCACCCACCTAGCTCAGCTCACAGTAGTCACCTACTTCCTACAATTCTCAGCCAATCCTCCTCAAGCCACTCCCTCACTGCATAAAAACTGGGTGAGGCCCTGGGTCGCTCTCTTGGTTCCAGAAAGCCATGTCATGGCAGGACTTAGAGCCCCTCGACTCCCCGATGATTAAAAATATAATTTAGTGTCCTCATTTTTGCAGTGGGTTGCATGGAAAGTGGTAGATTGGAATCAACTTGATGGGATTCCAGTAACACTGGGATTACAAATATTGGTTTCTTGGACTGAGGCGAGGACCAGGAAGCATCTCCTACAAGGCAGAACCCTCCATCTTCTGATGAGAGGATAGGAAACTATTGGACCACCACTGTAGAAGCATTTATGCATTTGCCAAAGTTAGAGTCATGTGACAGAGGGTTTCCTAGAAACTGAGAACTGGGAATGTCACAGGCAAGGTGACAGTCTCTGAACTGAAGCAGTTTGTCTCAGTTGCTCTTTGTTCTCAGATGGACCTTGCTTTGCCCCCACATGTGTGACCAATTTGCAGCTTCAGCCACTCCCTACAAAGTGATACCTGAAGACTAGGTGATGGCTTCAATGAAAAAAAATCTTAGAAGAAATGGTATGTTTTGGGACCAGCAGACTCGAAAGAAAGAGCTCCATGGATTCTAGGTACATAGAAACTCATAATGGCTCAGTAGAATAAGCGCTTCCCTGGCAAGCACAAGGACCTGAGTTCAATCCCTGGTTCCTGAAAAAAAAAGTAAACCTGAACAGAGAGTGGAGAAACAGCATGAATGTCCTGCTGGTGAGAAATGTCACATATACAGGACATGTGGGGAAAGCTTTACTCAGACCTCTGTACTTGTGCAGCACCAGAGAACCCATACTAAGAAGCCATTTGAACATGAAGAGCATGAGAAGGCTTTCAGCCAGAGTTCAGACCTGAATGAATCTCAGCTGAGCCACATGAGAGAAGCCCTACCAGTGTGAGGAATGTGGGAAAGTCTTTGGCACCAGAAGTGACCTCATCAGACAGTGGAGAATCCACTCAGGAGAAGCTCTATGAATGCAGCATGGGGGAAGGCTTTCTGTCTCAACTCACACCTTGCCCAGCACTGGAGGATCTACAGTGGGGAGAAGTGCTACCAGTGTGGTGAACATGGCAAGGCCTTCAGCCAGAATGCTGGGATTTTCCAGCATCTCTGGACCCACACTGGAAAGAAGCCTTATGTTTTTGTGGAACCAGGAATTGAACTCAGGCCCTTGCACTTGCCAGGGAAGTGCTTATTCTACTGAGCCATCTCCCTGGCCCCTGCAAGAAGCCTTATGAATGCTACAGTGCAATATGAGTTTTTCCAGTGGACATTTGTCATGAAAGGTCAGAGGAGACATACTGGACAGAAACCATGTGACTGTGACAAGTGTGAGAAATCCTTTAGTCCCACTCTTACCTCATCAGGAAATTTAGAATCCAGTGCTGTTGAGCTGAATTGACTCCATGAACCTCCAGGCCCTTACGACACCTCCCGGTGTTGTCTTGAAAAGCAAGGGTCCTGTGCTGTCCTTACCAAATGTATTTTGCTTCCGAGTGCGTAGCTTGTCCACAAGCCAATGCCATGTCTCCGTGCAGATGCCGGAAGTGTGCTGAGCATCCTCCTCCTTCCCTATCCCTTGGATCACTTTTGCTGGTTTCCCTTAAGGGGACTGAATCTTATTGGCAAATAATTGGCATGGAGATACTGATTTTGGAAGGAATATTAAACAACTTCAAGAGCCGGGCGTGGTGGTGCACACCTGTAATCCCAGCACTCAAGAGGCTGAGGCAGGAGGATTGTTGTGAGTTTGAGGCCAGCCTGAACTGCATAGTGAGACCCTGTCTCAAAAAGACAAGAAAAGAAAAAAAAAAAAAACTTTAAAAGGCTACAATCTGTGTGTGCTTTTTAAAGATTAGGTAAGTTCCAACAACATGCAGAGGTGAGGTTTTTCTATGAGTTGTATTTTATACACACTGAAAGCTTTTGGGAATTGGAATTATTCACACTGGTGTAAGAAGCCATACCTATGATCCTATGATGTGATGATGTAGGTGGGTATGCTGGTGCATGCCTTTAGGGTCAGATTTTGGGGCAGCTGAGGCAAAAGGATCACTTCAACACAGGTATTGGTGGTTGCCCTGGGCAATGAGGACTCTGAAATATAAAAAGTGACAGGTGACCTCAAGTACTTTCATTGAAGTGGCATGTTCACTAACCTGGCAGCTTTATCTGTGTAGTCTTGAGAGTTTAGAAATCTGTGTCTCATTTATCCAACTCCAGATTCTCTGGGCCAGATTGCATTTCAATTTTTGTTATAAATGAGTAAGATATCTTCAAACTTTTCTTCTCCACAAAGTATCTCTTCATTTCTAGCCCTTTGGGAGGAAGTGAGGTCAAGCACCAAGGCAGGCAGCGTCACTATAGGGGCTCTGAAAGAGGCGAGCAGGCCATTTCATTGTCCAATGACATCACATGCTGCAGCACCGTACTGCCCAGGTTCAAACGCTGCCTCTCCCCTTGTGAACTGGGGATGCGGGCAATTCCTCTTCAAGGCCTTAGATTACAGCCTCCTACCTGGAAAGTATCCTTCCGGATACATAACATCAAATGAGTATAAACTTGCACTCAAATGCTGCTCTCAATAAAGTGTGCTGTTATTTCCAGGAGAAATGATACCATCTAGTGCATGTAGGTGGAACTGTACGGTGTCAGAACTACGCGGGATACAAGTACTGTTGTTCTTGTTACAGTTCTCCAGTCAGGATCTGAATTTCAACAGAATAAATATAAATTCAGTTCAGAACAATTCAGTTTAAAATGTGCTATCCTAAGCTTTTGTCTTTGAGGTTTATTTTTCCTGTTTTGTTTGGAGACAGTATATTGCTGTTTGCTATGTAGTCCAGGCTGGCCTTGAATTGACACAGCCCAGGGTGTTTCCAAACCCATGGTGACCCTGCCACCTCAGCCCTGGGTGCTGGGATTACAGGTACATGCCGTCATGTATGTGGTGGGTTTTTTTTTTTTCCCTTTCAGCTTAGGAGGCGTACAAAAAGCCTTAAAAATGTATTATTTCATTTATGAAGACAATTGGAAGTCTTTACTCTTTCATGTACAATTAGCAGTCAGCTATGTTCAGATGATCACAGTAGCACTTATCAGAACGTCTAGAAGAGACCTGTCATCAAATTAAATGCATCTTCTCATTTGGAAGCACAGAAAAGGACCCAGGAACCTGCATTTCTGATCAACTCTCTTAAGGCTGTGCTTCATGGCAGACACCGCGTATCAAGGCTGGCACCGGTTGGTCCTCTGGTGCGCTGGAGGTGCCAAGCAAATGGCAGCTGCTGCTTGTCTGCACCAGTGGCCTCCACAGTGGCAGTCAAGTCCCTGTGCCTACACTGTCCACGAGGTCCGGTGAGCACAGTGGGTTGGTGGTGTGAGGTGAACAAGGCGGGGTCCTCTTTCGCAGCACAAAGTCAGCCACTTTTCACTCAGCAAGTGCAGAAGGCACCGCTAAATATTTGCTTTAGGAAAAAGCTGCAGCTCCCCTCACCTGAGGCCAGGTTGAAGGGGCTGCCACGTGTGCACGCTCTGGGCAGCCCTGCCTTCCCACCCCGGGTCTGTGCGGTGCTCCTGTGGGTCCCACCCTCCTTCAGGACCAGGGCCCAGACAGCTTCTTCCTCTCTCGCCCACCTAGAAAGGTAGAGCTGAGCTCACAGAGGAGAAGGCTACAAAATAGAGAGGCCCATGGGGTAAAGGAAGGACACCCCCAAAGGAACAAGATGCCAATAAGTGGGACAGAATGAGAAGAGGGCTGATAGAGTGAGACTGCAGGGAAGAGAAAATTGAAAGTAACATTAATGAATCCATTTACTTACAAAAGTGACCTAACCTGAAGTATTGTGATATGGGACGCCACAGTTCCGCTCATTTGGCCACTGGCAGAGGAGGACAGACCTGGAGAGGCAGGATGCGCAGAGCAGGGCTGAGGCAGCAGGCAGCAGCTGGCACGCAGCAGGGCCCGGGTGTCCGTGAGCACTGTGCGCGGGGCAAGCACCCTGCCACTGAGCTACACGCTCGCACTTGCTGAAATCTAGAGACCCTCACCAAGTCATTCAGGCTGACCGCAAATTCATAACCCTCCTGCCTCAGCCTTATAGGTAGCTGAGATCACAGGCATGGGTACCATGCCTGGCATGGTTTGTGTTCTGACAAGTGTTTCTGTTAGGTAGCTGACACTTCCTGTGGCTTCTGTATTTCCTGTGAATTGGTCATCCATAGGAGTGAGCTGATCAGATGTCTAACCAGATTCAGTTTTAACCTTTTGGCAAGACTTGGGTGGTAGTGTTGTGTTTTTGCCTGAGGAAAAAACATCTGTTTTCTTTTTGTGATGTCAACAGCTACTGATAAAAAAGGGTTTCATGCATTTGCTCATGGTGGGTAGCAAAACTGTAATATTCTAATTATATCAGTCCTGTGTTCACTGGAAAATAAATTATTTATTGTTAAATCCATTTTTGTTACTGTCATTATGAGTATTCATGTTTTTGTCTTCAGGTGGGAAGCTAAGGGCAGGGGAAATAGCTCAGCAGTTTAAGCACCAGCCTGGCAAGCACAAGAACCCAGATTAGACGTCCAGTACCACACGCCATGCCCCATCCCGGGCCTGCTGTGCTGGCCACTGAAACGGCATGGTGGCGCACACCTGTTATCCCAGCGCTGGAGAGGCTGAGACAGGAGGATCACTATGAATCTGAGCTGCGTAGTGAGACCCTGTACCAAGTAAATAAATAAATTTAAAATAACACATCTTTCCCAGGGGTCTGAGCTCCAGGTGAGGCTCAGGTGGGTCCTCTGTTTCAGTCTCTCAAGCCCAAAACAGCCGTTGGTCAGGGTGACATCTCATCTGAATGTCCAAGGAAGGATCTACCTCTAAGTCCATGAGGCTGCTGGCAGAATTTGTCTTGTTTAGGGCCCTTGACTAATAGTGTCAGTTCCTTTCCGGCTGTAAGGGGCAGTCCCTTTCACACTGTCCTGTGTAATGACAGTTTTGCTTCATCAAAACATCAAAGGAAGAGCATCAATTGGCAAGACAGAATTTTGTAACCTAAATATACTTTTTTGTTTTGTTTTGTTTTTTTGAGACAGGATCTCATGTAGTGCAGACTGGTCTTGAACTAGCCTATGTAGCCTAGGTGAACTCACGACGATCTTCCTGTCTCAAGTCTCCTGAGTGCTAGGACTACAGGTGTGTGCCACCATGCCCAGTGACATCTTTATAATGCTATATTCTGCTATGAAACTCAGGGTAGGGAGCAAACAAAACAGCAAGTTATTTAAAAGGCCAGGTTTATGCAAGGCCTTGGAGGAGGGTGTGACATCAATGGGGAACACTTCAGCAGCTGTTCCTGACCCTTCTTCCTTTGTCAAGAACTCGATGTCACACAGTAGGGGATGAGAGAATGAAAATATCAAACATGTATTTAAAATTTAATTGTGCTAAAGTGTCCCCACATTGGCTGTGCCAATTTACATTCCCACCAGCACAGTAGACTTGTTATTTTAACTTTGAATAATGGGTAGAAAGTAGCGTTTGGATACTGATTCCCTTGTTGTATACACATTTATTTCAAGTGCTTCATTAAAAAAAAAAAAAAATGGGATCATTTCTAAAGATACTGAACGATGTGTCCTAAATCTCATGGTAGAGTCCCCAGTGCCTCTCCTGCTAGGTTATCAAGGGTTAGCCTGCCTACCCAGGGAGTCCTACCTGTGGCTGTGCCAATCTCCTGAGGTCAGAAAACCATGAAACTCAGGGTAGGGAGAAAACAAAACAGCTCCACATAACTTCTGTCTTCCAGGGAAGAATCCTTCACACCACGAAGTCTGCAAGCAGTGCTTGGGACACCTGTGCTGGTAGGAATCCCCTGGCTCTTTAGGGACTCCGCCAGCCATCTCCCAGACTCTGCCGCCCAACGTGCTGCCCATGGTGCTCCCGATGGATCTGCAGGCCTTGGAGATCTGAGGCCCAAGAGAATGCAGCAAATAAAGCAGCTGGGACCCTTTTCAGAGAGTATAGATTGATGGATCGTCATAGCAGGACAGGTAGAAGTCTTGGGATGTGCAAAACCAGAGGCATAAGAAGTTGCTAGGGCAGAGGAAGTACTTCTGAGAAACTGTGTTCTGTGGAATCAAGCTAAGTTATTCATATTTTTCTTTTTAATTTTCTGTCTTTTAATTCTTTTGATATAGGGTCTCGCTATACAGTTTGGACTTGTAGTGATCCTCCTGTCTAAGCCTCCCCAGCACTGGGATTACTGGTATGCGCCACCATGCCCGGTTTCAGTGGCTGGCACGGTATGCAGTACCAGGGATTGAACCTGAGCCCTTGCACTTGCCAGGAAAGGACTTAAGACCACCAAGCTACCTCCTTAGCCCCTTTGCAACTTTATAATATCACCCTTGCTGCCCTAGAGTGGTCAAATGGACAGATTATTCTCCTCCTGCCTTATAAGCCCCCAATTTTCTTCTCAGGATTTAGATCTAATTCCTATAATATCTAAAGAAACCTGCTAGGTTAGTATCTGCCCATCTCCATAAAAGTGATATAATCTTGAAGTGAAAGTTACTTGAGGTGATTACAAGCATCCTTTGTCGTCTAGCTGCAGCACGTGAACATTCACTCATCTCCTGAGTAGTGGCATTCCCTGGAATTGTGAGCAGGAGAATCTTTGGACATGGAAGTACTGCTAGCTAGAGGCAAGTAATCTTATTCTTTTCTTCTTTCACCAAGATCTTTCACCACCCATCTTCTACTCACTTAGTTGAATGAACGAAGACACGGGCAGAACAGCTGTCTTTTCCCTTGGGAGACAAACATGTTCTGTGCAGCCTCTTGTGCTGGATTTGGGTGGTCTGCTTAAATCAGTAAGCAGAGTAGTGACTCTGATAAATGAGTACAGCCGTGATAAATGTAGAGACGATTTCTGAGTCTGAGCTGCAGCTCATGTTGCTTTTCTATCATACAGACCATGGCACAGTCCCTCTGCACAGGTCTAGACATAGCAGTCCTCGTTGGTGTGCAGCTCCAGGTCCTCACAGCCTTTCTTGCCTTAGGATTCTAAGACACTCCCCTAAAGGAAGGAGCAAAGAACTGCATACAATCATCAAAGGAAGGAAACAACACAAAAGACTTCCCGGTGAGATCAACAGCCAGGGTGGCTCTTAGCTGAATACAGGATGGAAATCAGACAGGGCTGATTCCTGAACCTGCTGGCGAGTCACTAGCATCTGCAGGGGTTTGTGTGGGCCCAGGTTCCTTCTGAGCTTCCAAGATGGGACCAGTCAACCGAGGGCTCTTTGTTCAATGCAGGCCACTGCTGGCTTTTTAATGTTAGTGGCCCTCCATGCTGTGCAAGCTGTGAGGTCCCAGCGACCTCAGTGGCCCCTGGCTACTCCTTGCTGATCTCCACTACTTTTCCTGCTGGTTGTCTTCCCGTTGCCAAGATCACTTGAAGGATGTTCTACACTACGACCAATTACCTTCTACAGCTCCGACCTGGAACCTGTATTTCTGTCACACTGTCCGCTCCTTGTCCACTTACCGAACTCTCTTTTCTAATGTTTCCCATGTCCACATGGGCCTCATATATCCAATACACTCTTTCCTAGCCATACTTTTTTACTCAGGCCTCTAACCCATAACCTTTTACTTACTGCTAATTTTCTAGCAGAAAGGAAAGGGAACATGAGCTACCTGATCTCTCACCTTGAGCTTTACTCCTAGGTTGACAAATCCTACATCTTGCCTGTATATAGAGCCTTGCACCACTAGCAAACTTGCTCTACTTCCAAACAGTTCTGCATTTCAAAATCCTAATTTTAAGTGCCTTAATTGTACCTGCTCTTAATACCTCTTTTTCACCCTATGTGAGACTATTACACATGGTCTTACTACCTCTCTAACCAATGACTTGTCTCTTCTTTAAGCATGAGTTGTGGAGAAAAAGATTCACTAGTAAACCGTTTCCCTATTTTAAAAAAATGTTTTGGGGATCACTTCCATAGACCCAACAGCTTTTATTGGCTTAAAGCAATGTGTCAGTTCAGTGACTGTATGTTCTGTATTGGGTCACAGGTAGTTACTAATTTAAGCATGGATATGGTCCAGGTAGCCATTACACATGAGAGTTGGGAATATTTCTAAATTCTAAAAACTTAAATTTCAATGTTAAGGTGTCAATTACACTCTCCAGCATCCGGGCACCATTCACTAGGGCCGACCTTGAGCAGTCCCTCCTCAGCCTGTAGGTTAGTCCAGTGCTGGTAAGTGTGCTTGTGTCTACAAGAGTGCTTCTCCTCCAGCATCAGGGGCTCTGGGCATAGGAGTATGGCAACCCCTCAGTCACAGTCCAGCACTTCTTAAGCCTAAGGGAATCTACCCAAAAAGTAGAAAGGCAAAAAAAAAAAAGCCCAGTTTGGTTGTGTGACACATTTTAGTGGAGGAACTGGTGAAAGGAAAATGAACTTAATTCTTACATTGGGGTGCATCTATTACAGAGACAGCTGTCTTCACTCGTTATTTTACTGCTAGCAGTAGTCGGACGTCACTAAATCTGTGTATTTTGCCTGACACTAGGAATGGGGCCTTGCACATGCAAAGTCTTTCCTCCAGACCCTAACAGTTTTAAACATTGCCATGTCTTCACATCCCTTGCCGCACATTACTGTTTTCCCCCTCATGGCTGCTACATCTTGAAAAATGTTATCATAAAAGTGCACTCAGAAGATGCAGTGACGTATGTGGACAGTTGCTATGTCCCACCAAGTGGCAGTGCACTCTCAGGAGTATGTGCACAGCAAATGCCAGGCTCCCGTCCTCATTACAAGCAATTCCCCATAAATTCATCTAATAATGGACATACCCTGAGCAGTAGCTACCACGGAAGGCAGTCTGAGAGCACTATACGAGTACATGAAGTATCACAGGTGTTTAGTTCATGGAGGAACAAGGCAGAGAGCGACTGCTGTCTTGGCTCACAGTGGTGCTAACCTCCTGCAGTGACTGTAAGCCTCGACTTCTTCCTTGGGTGCCATGAACATGGGTGCCAGGTCCACTGTTAACCTTTTCTTTGACTCATGATCATTGGTGTAATATTTTCTCAAATTAGCTTTTTTTTTTTGCGGAACCAGGGATTGAACTCAGACCCTTGCATTTGCCAGGCAAGAGCTTATTCTACTGAGCCATCTCCCTGGCCCCTGGTGTAATATTTTCTTTGGCTTCCAACTCAGTCACAACAGGCCATGGTTTCACTTCAGTATTCAAAAGTACTGCTTCACAGTTGGTTTCTCCTTTATAGCACTCTCCTTTGAGATCGGTGCCTAGCCCTGCTCCAAAACAATCTGATCCAGCAAAGAGTTCTTTAGCCTCCCACACCCCTTTTTTGAGAAAGGGTCTCACAACATAGCCCACACTGGCCTCAAAACTTACAGCAATCCTGACTGAGCCCTGAGTGCATTCACTACAGTGAAAATGCTTTACTCAGAATTGGTATTTTATTGCTAGTGGCAGCCAAATGTCATTAAGTCTCTACTATTTTGATTACTGGTGTGCATTGCCACATGTGGCTTCAGCTGTACTTTGGACCGTGGACTCATGCCATCCCCTGGTTACTATATTGTCCATTTTTCAATGGCACTTGATGGAGAAAAAGAGGGCAGGATTTCTTTCTTTTAGTGCTCAAATATAATTCAAAAATGATTTCCCACATCTGCCACAAAATTAAGACACAAAGAAAGGTTCTGCTGGAATTCAACATTTTCAGATATTTTTTAGTATTACCTGAAATTCTATATAAATGTCTGGTTAAAAAAAAAAAATAGTACTTATCATTACACTATGTACATCAGCTCTGCTTCGGTAGGGCTGCTCTCTAATTCTTTGGGCTTGTTACTGTCTGCTGATCTGCCTTAATCTGACAGGTGGGTACTGTGTCCCAGGTAGAAATGTGCAACCCATTTTCGGAAGTCCAAGAGGTCTAAGGAGGAGCCTGGGTGGGACAGTCTGTGCAGATGCCACGCATTGCTCATGGCCGTGTCAATCATGTAGCTCACCAAAGTGGAGTACCATTTCTTGCTTCTTAACTTCACTCTGTATTTGGAGATGATCTGATCCATCTTAGATACTCCTTTCCTGCACTCCTCATACAGTTTCACAATAGCTGGCTGGCTGAGCGGAAGGATCTCACCTTCATCAGCAAAACCTCTTACTTCACTGACCGGCTCTATGCCCACAGCATTAGAGCACAGACTGCTAATTCCATCACCATGCCAACGACACACCATTATCTCATCATTTTCTTTTACTTGGAAATCAAAATACCCCTTTTTCATTGTTTTCATATGTTCTGCATTCAGAAGTGGACATTTTTCAGTTCTGTTTTCACGAATTGATCCAGTTGCCCTCAACCCTTTCTTCTTCAAAGCTGACATCAATTTCACACTTGTGAAGAAGCTGTCAAAACACAGGTGGTAGGGATACTGGCCTTTCTCTAAAAGAACATTGGCGAAGGTCATCACTAGATTGCCACCTAACCCAAGGTCAAGATCCCTGTCAGCCTCCAACGTGTACTCTTCTTGATAGGGCTCAAACCAAACCAGATAACCATGTACGGTTGTACCACACCAGATTTTATAGCCAATTCTAAGAGGTTTTCCATTCAGAAACTGGTTGGTATCAAAGCATTCACACATTGATTTACCAAAGCAATAACATTCTTCTAGGGGAGCATACAGGAGGAAATTTTTATTCATTTGCTTTATGAGCGGTCTCAATTTTGCGAACTTATCCTTTTGATCTAGGTGATTATTATCTGCAAAATGCAAGTATGAAAGAATCAGTTCAAATCTTTCTCTTCTAATTGCATCTCTAATCACGTTCTGCTCAGCATCAGAGATCTCCCAATACATCCCCCTCCTGGGACACTTTACAAATCCACTCCAAAGCAGGATACCAAATACACATCTCATTTCATGAACTGTGACTTCCAAATTGACATTTTTTTGAGAAGCATAATTATTTGTTTCATTAACAATCAAGTTGAATGTCTCATCATCAAAAAATAATTCAAAGAGCTCTACTGGGTTCAACTTTTCACTCTTGAGGTTCAGAAGTCCAGAATCCAGTGCTGACCAGTGTGGAAAGCTGGGACTGAGGTCTCTTTTCGTCCACCTCTCCTTTGGGATGCCTGCTGCCTTGCGTTTCTTCTGAGCAGGCTGCACATCAGGCTCATTATCTTCCTCTGTGCCTGAGTCATCAGAAAATGCGAGGCCCTGGAGCAGTTCACTCACCCTAGCTTTATCTTTTTTTCTTCCTTTGTGAGTGATGTCTCCTGCTGCATACTGCAAGGATGCAATGTGCATCTGGGCCCACAAGTCCCGGGGTGGGGGGTGATCTGCAGGATTCATGACTGTCTTCTCAGGAAGTACAGCACTACCACAGGGGTTGCGGGGCACACACTCTCTGGGAAGGAAAAAACAACATGTTACAGAAATCCTAAATCATATTCCCCTACCCAAGACAAATGTGAAGTATGTGTGGGGGGAAGATTAGCTGCACCTCTTTTCTGGCCTCTGTACCTCTCACTCAATTTTTCATGGCCCAGCTAACTGTTGAATCTAGGAGAATCAACCAGGCTTCTCGAGTACACCCCTCCCTGTCCTGTTCAGGAGTGGTATGCTCCTGCTTGCCCTAGTGCATGGGCAAACTGCAGCAGGTGACAGCTGCACACCTTGGCCACTGTGAGCCCATTTGGCTCTGCCCCAGGCCCTGAACTGTTTCATCTAGTCAAGCTACTTTCAACAGGAAGGTGAACTTTCAAAACCTTGTTTTTCTCTGGTGTCCCTACCAATTAGTTCTTAGATGAGGGAGGTTGTTATGTACAAGTTCTCCTCATATCTATCACAGATTCTCTTTTTTCTTTTTTTGTGGTAGCAGGGATTGAACTCAGGACCTTGCACTTCCCAGGCAAGTGCTTATTCTACTGAGCTATATCCCTAGCCCAATCACAGATTTTCTAAATATGGAAGGACTTTCACAAAGTACATATAGCTTAAGACCAAATCCTGTTCATATTATCAGGCTACACTGCCTCATTGCTAAGGGCCTCTGGAAAAGCACTAATTCATCAATTACCATTTCTCTGTTTGAAGTTCATACAACTGAAAACTTATAAGAAAGTTGAAGGGCCAGGGAGATAGCTCAGTGGCATAAGTGCCAGCCTGGCAAGTAAAAGGTCCAGAGTTTGATCCCCAGCACCACACACACAAAAAAAAATAAAATAAGAAAGTTGATCACATTTGGTCTCCTGCAATGAAATATGAGCCTTTTAATGACCAGCAGGTATGGAAGAATTATTGACAAAATACTGAAGCAAATGTAAAAATCTTCCACTAGCCATAATTGTGTAATAGAAATATAGATATGAGATAAAAGCTTAATGTCTCAAGAAAGCAGGGAACAACAGACAAGAGCCCAGGGATAGCTGCTGTCTCTCACTTGTAAATTAATTCCCAACAAGCTGGGATTCAAGGCTACAGATAACAGCTTCTCCTTCAGGCTCCCTGTTCTTTGACCCCTTGCTGGGATTATCAGCTAGCATTCCAGTGGAACTAGTGTTAGGCAAATGGTGGAAGTCAATAGAGATAGTCTGTGTTCACTTAAGTAATTATGCACATTCCTTAGCCTGCCTTTAGCCCTCAATAAATGTAAGATGCCTCAGAGGCTCTGGGCTCACTTGAGAGATGAATCTTTGTGAGACCTCTAAAGCTACACTCATCAGATCTTGTTGTTTCTTTTGGCACCAGCCCATAACATACAACAGTCTGAGGTCAGACATATCCAAAACAGGTCTTGTTGACCAAAACACTTCCTGCTCAGGTTTCTGCACAATAACTTGTAGTAATATTATTGCAAAAAGTACAGTGTGTCATGCCAGTGGCTTCCCATTTATCCACTGCAAAAATCCTTTGGCGCCAAGGGGCTTTGCAGCCAGTAAGGAAGCCTGGCATTTGTTTCACTGGTGACTTTTGAAACTAATGCCTTGGTAAAGAACAACTCTAAATACTGCAGCAGGGCAAAGGTGTCTGGCGTCAGTCTTTCCACAGGTGTGCTGATAATGTCATGCTTTTGAAGTAGAAACATAACATGAGCTGATGGTTTCAGAGCTCACATGTGGCTACGTCCATCTGACTCTGGGCTGGACAGGGCCTGACCACAGTATCTTCTGAAGCACTATCCAAAAATTTGTCAGAATCATCTATTTTAGAAAAATCAGATTCATCCAATGAATCCTGGGCTAACAACTGTTTTAGAGCAATGTTAACATCACATGTAGAAATGCTATACTTTCTAGGACTTAACTTTCTTAGCAATCAAGAATTAGTAACTTTTGTAAATAGAAATATCACTACTAAAACCAGGATGCTATAAACAGAATAATGTGTTTTAGTCTCCAAGACTATCCATATATGAAAGTCATGTAAAAATAAAAAATCTTTGGGGCTAGGGTCGGACCTGTAATCTCATAGCCGCAAGTGCCACTGGGAATATTCCTTGGTGAATGGAAATTGGCTTAAGCCTGATATGGTAGAGGATCTGGGGGTGGGAAAGGGGAAAAGGGTGATGTACAGAAGTGGGCGGGGAAGGACTAGAAGAGGTGTGGAACCCAGATGGCTGCACTGGGCACTTTTTTATGTGCAACAGCAAGGTAATGTTATCTTTTGTTTTGGCAGAACCCGGGATTGAACTCAGGCCCTTGTGCTTGGCAGGGAAACACTTATTCCACTGAGCCATCTCCCTGGCCCACTTTATCATCATTATTATTATTTACAGTGGAATCTGAACCCAAGGCCTCTGATGTGCTAGGTAAGCCCTCGAGCACACAGCTACATTTCTAGTCCCTTTAAAAAATGCACTTGTATTTATTTTCTGTGGTCCTCAGCTACATACCCACCCTCCTTTTTAAAGACAGGGTCTCCCCATAGCTTAGCCCGGCCTTGAAGTCACCACACAGTCCACGCCAGCACATGTGGACAGCCTTCCAGACAAGGTCCTACCAAGTCTCTAAACTGAGATACAACTTAGTCTCATGCCTCAGCCTCCACGTGGCACCTTATTCCTGCAGCACTGAGTCGTAGCTTCAGTTCCACATCCAGTGTCCAGTTGCAGCCTTGCACTTGACAGTGGAATGTGGCTCTGTGCTTACTACCTGAATGAAAAACTTCCATTCTCTTGGTAAGCTCCAGAGATTTCCTTTTTAGAAACTGGTCGTACAGCTCAGTGGCAGAGTGCATGGTGAGGCCCTGGGTTCAATTCCTAAAACCAACATGAGTGAATGAATGACTTAAGTTTCCTATCACCCCAAGGTGAACAAACACTAATTAGGAGAATTCACTTCCTCACCCAGCTCCTGCCTGCCGTCAGCCTGATCACACATGCTGTTTTCTCTGTCCCCTTTTCTCAAGGATGAGAAGCTAATGGCCCCACAGGAAGTGGGCCCTCAGCCTGTCACTTGGTCCTGCCCACCCCACTCTGGGCACCTAGGTAACCCTTAGCTTGTTCCCACAACCAGCCCCACGGGGCACCTACTGCTGCCATTTCCCATCCACTTCCTTCCTTTTGATCTTTTCTGTGCTTGAATCTTCTAGTAGAATTTCAAAGTCACCCGCACTTGTGCTGCCAAAGCCCTCTTCCTGCGTTAATCTTTCCTTCTTTAATATCAAAGCAGCTTCTCTGCAGCCTTTGTTGTCACCTAAGTTCCCTGTATTATGGCTTTCCATCTAGGCCTCCACAAAAACCTAAAGAAGAACAAGGCGCTGTAACTGAGCAGGACAGTGTCAGTTTCTGGAGGAAGCTGGGTACCTGTGCGGTTTGTGCCACTGTCCAGGACTGAGAGGCCGTCATGGCATGGGCCTACATGCTGGCACAGCGGGGGCCACATTCTCTCATTGTTTGCAGGGTGATGGATTAGGACATGCTGGTTTCAGTGTGAGTTCTTCTATCTGTAGGAACGGGCCACACAGGACCACAGCCACTCACCTGCTGGATACTCCTGAGGTCTTGACACTTTGTCCTATTTCTTTACAGGTATCTTGGTCTACATTAAACAAACCACCTTTATTACTTTTCTTAAAGTAACACATTATTTATATAACATCTTGGTCCATGGACTTAGAAAAACAATCTCTGGGGTGGTGAAATGACAGGGATGTGGGATGCAGTCTCAGCCCTTCTGTGGACTACACAGGGCAGGGCCATGGGGCCCCATGGGCCAGCTGGGCAACAGCACCTCCTCTGAGGGTCAGAGGGGCCAGGCGGAGCATCCACATGGCTCCCAAAATAAGATACAGAACGGCAAGTCACCTAGAAATCTTGATGGCCAAGAAAGAAAAGGAGTCACTCCAAGGGGAAGCAAGAGGCACTGGAGATCACAGGCAGCAGTAACTTAGGCATTTACTAGCAGAAGATCACCAAGGGGACAAATGGCAAGGGCCCACTGGAGGGAGAGTGAGGGTGCTGTGCTTACCCAGCAGGCCTGCACCCACTTCTGGAGCCGTGTCCTCGCAGGGGTTCCTGGGAGCCAAGCTCAGATGTGGCCACACCCTTGGTGCAGAGGTCTGGGCGGGTTCTTCCCCAGCTTTCACCTTCAGTGACACCTAAAAGGAAAATGCAACTGCTTCTTTTCACGGTGCAAGGATGCAAGTCCAGCTGTAAAGGGCACTGAGTATCACACGACGGGCAGTCACTGAGGGTACACACGGCACTCCAAGTCTGGAAACCTTTCAGTATAATAAAAATATTTAGAACCAGCTTGCCTAGTGCCACCACAGGGGGTGGCCAGATTCGGGGCCAGGGACAGTCCTACACTACAGCAAACCATACAGCATCCTACATGAGTTTCACATAGCCTGCGGAATCAAACCCACAGCCGGCATAAGTCAGCTGCAATAAAGGATAAGAATCCTGAAGAGTTTTATGGGATGACCCTGGACAAACAGTAATTTAAGGGTTCAGAGAAGCAAGCTCTGATGGAATAAACATACTGTCGCAAGAGTTGACTCACTGGAGCTTCCTTCTCACTGTCTTAATAGCACTTTGTCCTGTGGTTCAAGAGTATTCAAGACGGTATCTCAGAGCAGGCCAAATTGCTCAGCAGATTAAAGCACCTGCAAGCAGGTGCAGGGGCTGGGGGTTCAATCCCCTAGCCTGCTGTGCTGGCCCTGCCCCCAGGCACACTGGGATAACAATTGAGACTGGATGTGGTGGTATGCGCCATGTGCCTGTAAGCCCAGCACTTGGGAGGCTGTAAACAGGTGGATCACTAAGAGCCCAATCTAGTAGTGAGACCCTGAACACTCTGTAGACCCTTCCCTAAAATACAAAAAGAAAACCCCAGTATCTCACTCACTGTAAATGCAACTTAACTGACTTCAAATACATAATGCAGGAGTCTGGAGAGGCCTTTTAACAGTGAAAACTGACCACAAGTTCTGAGATCTCATGAATTTTACTAATAAAGATTACTTAAATTTTCTCAAAGCCAGCAATGATACACGTCAGGAAACTTGTACACTGTAATTATTTGTTTTGGGAGTTATCCAGGGTTTCATAGTTCTAGTTTTATCTGATGTTGCTCCAGGTCTACCACAAGGTTCTTATTTAACCTCTTTATTTTGTTTCATTTCTCAATCTATCCTTTTTAGTGACTAAAAAAAGAATACCGATAGATTATGGCCCTAGTATGAGTTGCTGAATTATTATGGTGGTCATCTAATATGGCTGAAGCCTTTAAAACAACAGCTCACCTTCCCAACGACCGCTTCCTCCTCCTTCCCCACTCCAGCCCTGGATACAACTTCCTTTGATCTTTCCCACCCACACAAGGGAGCCTCTAAATCAGCTCCTTGTATGTCACTAAACCTGCGCCTCAAACTCCACTCCTGGCAGAAGTTCATAAGGTCTTCGGCTCCTTGTGTCAGGTCAGAGGATCTGCCCATCTTCCTGTCCTTGGTATTTGGAGTTAATAAAGGCTTTCCCTCCCCGTATTTCTGCTTCTCTGCTGCTCTGTCACCACTGCTGCCATTGCTGTTGCCTCTGAAACCTATCAAATACAGTGTCCAGCTTTCCACAGGCTGGATGCCTGCTGTGACAAGAGGTTTTCAACGCACGTTTTCTCTTTACCTTATCACTACCCTATTCTGAACGGTACAAAATTACTTTGATGCTAAAAAGCCTACTCCGGGAAACAGATCATCCCTCCCTGTGACCTCTACCAATTTGTGAGCTGCCTTGACGGTGGTTTCCTACGCCTCTGGTAATAAGCACAGCCTTACGAGCTTACAACAGCAGAAGGGCAGCCTCTGCCAAGGCACGTCGCAGGGCGCTGCCCTTGGAAATCTCCTGGGGCAGTGGCTCCCTGCCCTTCTCGGCTTCCAGTGCTCACTGCCGATGCCAGGAGCTTAGGCCCATGGAGTGTCACGCAGATCTCCTCCTGCCTGGCCATCACAGAGCTGCAGCAGTCACTGGGCTGAGGAGCCACCGTGCCGTGTATGACCTCACCTCGAATTATGACATCCACAGAGAGCCCAGTTCCCGACTGGGGCCCCTCAATCTGCATCTCAGCCTTACTTCAATTTAGATCATTTTCTTCTTTCTTTCTGGTCTTTTATTACTCAACCCAGTACTATTTTTCATCCACTACCCACTAACACCTCTACCCTTTGATCTTCCTGGACTTCTGATTTTATTCTTAGCTCAAACTCACTAATTGTGCATCAGGGCAAGCATCTAAGCCCTTTGTTATTTCCGTGGGGATAGACAGCATTCCACCTTATGAAAGACACACTTCTTAAAACATGCCACCCTCCTTTGTTTTCATTACATTACATTTAAGGCAATGAGTTGGTCATACAAAATGTGTATAGGTAGGTTTCATTGCATCTGCTTGTTTCTTTTGCTACCAGGAATCGACTCTGGACCTTGCACTTGCCAGGTAGGTGCCATGCCACTGAGAAGTAGGTTTTATTTTGTGTGTTTCTTTTCAGAAGGCAAAGTACTTACTAAGCAGGAGTCCTAAGGTCCG
Source organism: Ctenomys sociabilis (assembly GCA_004027165.1). Lineage (NCBI taxonomy): Eukaryota > Metazoa > Chordata > Mammalia > Rodentia > Ctenomyidae > Ctenomys > Ctenomys sociabilis. The sequence continues at coordinate 20,476 of PVKA01031251.1, forward strand.
ACGGAGGTAAGACTTGGGAGGAACAGAGGGTCTGAGGAGAGGCCATGAGGACGCTGTCCTGAGCCAGCTATAAGCAGCAATGTGCACCCAACTCAGAGGGGAAAGAATTTATTTTTCATAGAGCTGTGAACAGAAACCAGGCCCTCATGCAAGGCAGGTAAGTGCTCTACTTCTGAACTCTAATTTAAAAAAAAATCTAACCAGAAAAACGAACCACTAACAGAATATGGAAGAAAAAGGTGTGTCAATTTTTAAAGAACATATGGAAGTCTGTTTGGGATGTACAGAATTTGCCTAAATGTTACATGACATGTGCTGAACCCAGAATATAAAGGAGGGTGACAGCAGGTCCAGGTCCTTAGGCTGGAGAGAGAAATCAGCAACTCTAAGAGAAAACCATTCTGGAGTAGGTGAAGGAAGGCAGGGGTCTCAACCCAAGGGCCAACCCCACTCTGCACTCTCATACCTATGTCTGGAGGTAACAGGAGGGAACAGGACCAACCAGAGCTCCCTGGGATGTTCTGCAGCAGCAACGTACAGGACGTGGGCACCAAGCAGGCTCAGCTGGAGAGGAGCACAGGGAAGAGGGCACACTGACATCCACGACCTGCTGCTGCTCACCTGGGCCTGCAGAGGGCTGCACTCGGCCCCAGCTGCCCTCCTCTCTCTGGAGTGTTCTTCCTGGAGAAGAGCTGGTCCCTGAAGAGCAAAGCCTGGAAGAGCTGAGAGCCCAAGTGAGACACAGCAGGCTGAGGAAAGGGCCCACACCCTGAGCTGTTCAATCTCTAAGCTAAGAGGCAGATCCGTTGTCTGAGATAACAGTACTGTGACTCTTATGCTGAGAACTAAAACATTCTAAAATTTTAGGCTTTCCTGTTCATAAAACTGAATGGCACCTATGAATTTACAAGGTGCTTGGTGATGCATTTTTATACAAAGAAAAGCAGAAGTGGCTGGGGAGATGGCTCAGTAGAATAAGCGCTTCCCTGGCAAGCACAAGGGCCTGAGTTCAACCCTTGGTTCTGCCAAAAAAAGAGAAAGAAAAGAAAAAGTTCCAGGTGTAAATAGAGGGGGAGACACTGGTGATAACTGCACATTGCTTTGGGGCACACAGCACGAAATCCACTACAGCTTCCTCTGACCACTCTGACCTTAATGGATGCTGGTGAAGGGGATACACTTGAAGTTCTACAAAATACATTCTTGAGATCAAATACACACTGTGAGCCGGGCGTGGTGGCACATGCCTGTAATTCCAGCACTCGGGAGGCTGAGGCAGGAGGGTTGTTGTGAGTTCAAGACCAGCCTGAGCTACAAAGGGAGCTTAAGGACAGCCTGAACTGCATAGTGAGACCCTGTCGCAAAAAGACAAAAAAAAAAAAAAAAAAAAAAAAAAAAAAAAAAAAAAAAAAAAAAAACGAACAAAAAAACAAATACACGCTGTGGTAACTACAGTTAATATACAGCAAGCCAGGCATGGTGGTGCACACCTGTAAATGCCAGCACACAGGAGGCTGAGGCAGGAAGATCACTGCAAGTTCTGGGACAGCCCGAACTACATAGCAAGACCTTGTTTCAAAAAAGAAAAAAAAAAAGAACAATAAAGTATTTATCTATTGTGTATTTGAAGTTTTTTTGTTTTTTTTTAAGATGAGGTCTCTGGGGCCTACACAGGCCTTGGACTTCTGGGCCCAAGCGTTACACCCTTGTACTGCATTTGAAAGCTGGGATGATGGGAGTGGCATTACCTCAGCTTCATACTCTCACCTTGCTAAGCATGAATGTCAAGTACGCACATACGTAAGTATGGGTGCCAGATGACGTCCAGCGGGTGGTATGATCATCTGAGAAACACAACTTGCGGGCACAGATAACCAGGTTCTACTGAGGCTACGTGGCTCTCACTAACACACCTGAGGGACTCACCGCTCACGTCCTGGGCCAGCTGCTGAGGCTCCCCCGGTAGTGTGGCTACCCGGGGCGGGAGCTGGAGGCTCTGCCTCTCCAAAGAGGCTCCTTGGCAGTCTGTCACCACTAGGTGCACATTCTGTCCCTGAATGTAGAAAGAAGCCTGGAGACAAAAAGATTCACCTTGAAAAGGCATCCGGATGGGAAGTGGAGCAAACGGCAGTTAGGGTCGTCCCTGTGGGAACACACAGCAGCCCTGTCCTGTCCTCCAGTGAGGCAGGAACACATGGGCACATTCACTCATTCACGGGGCAGGTGAGGCCTGAGTCCGGACGGGAGCTGGTCCCTATGCTACAGCAGGACAGGTCTCTGCCCAGGGCACACACACAGCCAGCACGACACCGGCGGCAGCGGCTTAGTGAGGACTTGCACATGTGCACTGGCTCAAAATGCTTTTGCAACAATACAAAGGGGAAAGGACAACTTCTTAATGAGGCAGTCCTACAAGCCCTTGTCAGTAAAGTTCCTCCTGAGAACACAACAGCACCTGTGCGATACATGTTTTCATCACGATGTACAACCCGGATCTAGTTGGAGAAGAAGCAACTAAATGTGATGCTGACATACCTCCAGAAAGGAAGCACTGCCACAAAGAGCAGCAATGGTCTGATGCAGCAAAACGTGAGCAGGACTAGCGTTGTATGACAATGTCATAACACTTGAATTTCCTGAAACTACACAGCTGTATTTTGGTTTCACAAGACAATGCCTTTGTTCTTCAGACATAAAAACACCAAAGTGTTTATTTATTATTATATTAATTTATTTTTTTGGCGGAACCAGGGATTGAACTCAGGCCCTTGAACTTGCCAGGGAAGCACTTATTCCATTGAGCCATCTCCCTGGCCCCTTTATTTTCCTATTTATTATTATTATTATTATTATTATTATATATGTATTTTTAAAATATTTAAAGATAAAAGGACAGAGTGTCTGCAGTTAATTTTGAAATGGTTCATACATACATACATGCACAAAAAAGGCCTTGCACATGGGCACTGGATGAGGCACGTAACAAAGCAAGCATTAACACAGGCAAATCTGGCTGAAGTGTACACGCAAGTTCTGTGTACCATTCTCCTAACACATCCATAAGTTATACATTATTTCAAAATAAACAGTTAAAAGATTGAGTCCCACATCATTTCTTTTCCCACCATCCCATCCACATCACCTGCTGTCCTGTGTCTCCACATCCGGCTGGTAGGTTCTCTAGCACTGTCACGGCCTCCTCTCCACTTTGCAGAGGATACATCTGCACCCAGGCCTGCAGCTCCCCGGGCAGGACGGCCAGGAACTGCTCCAGCACCAGCAGCTCCAGGATCTGCTCCTTGCTGTGGGTCTCAGGCCGCAGCCACTGGTGGCAGAGCTCGCGGAGCTGAGCTAAAGCCTCCCGGGGCCCAGGAGCCTGTTGGTAGCAGAACTGCCGGAACTGCAGACGGCAGAGCTCCTGCAAACGGGAGCTGCGCTCTGGGGAGTCACTAGCCTGGTCCCAGGCGGGGTCTTCCACCTTCACTGTCAGGAGGCTTTCTTCATTTGCAGGAGTGGGGCCTGGTAAAGCTTCACACATGGTGAGCTTAGAAGCTGGAGAAAAGGTCACTTGGTTGACTGAGGTTCTGTACTTCTAAGAATTGATTCATAATATGCTAATCAGAGCTCCAAAGCCCTATGTGACATGTCTGTCCCCAGCACAGGTCACACTCAAACTATAAACCCAATTAATCAGAGGTAGATCACGAACATGAAGAGGCTATACCCCGAAGAAAGGGAGGTAGGACATGTAGGAAGAAGGGCTAATAAGAGCGCAGAGCCACAGGCCTGCACCCCCCACCCCACCCCCACACACTTGGGATGCTAAAGCACAAGGGTGGGCACAAGTTTGAGGCCAACCTAGGACACATACTGAGTTTAAGATCAGTTTGTGCTACATGGTGAGACCCTGTCTGAAAAAAAAAAAGAAGAAAAGGATGTGTATGCAGCTGGGAAGAAGGGATAATTTTACCCAAAGAGAAGCCAGATGCCTGCCTCTAATGTAGGTGTAGAAGACTGTTTCCAGTCTTCTATACCCAAAGTCTTTTTATACTGACACTGTGCCACTCTTCCAGCAGGAGGTATTTACTATCTACTTTTCCTAGCCTTGAGTCTGCACTCATGGGATTAGCGTAGGAGGGATTGGGCCTGAGACAGCTGGACAACCAGCCATTTGGACCAAAGTAAAAACCAGAACAGACAGTGAACATGGACTCTGGACCAGGGGAGAACTTCCTCAGGCAGCTTGGAGAGCAGCACACGCCTTGCTAAAGGGGGTGCAGCCACTCTGGACTAAGCTCCTGAGTTCTGAGAAACACAAAATGCCAAACAATCAGTTCTTTTTTTCTCTAAAATCCTGGTTTCCCTCAAGCTGTGTATGCTGAGGAAGCAGATTAGAAGCCCAAGCTCCAGCCGGTCATTTTGAGGGTGGCCACTAAACACAGGGCGCAGTCTTGCACTCTGCTCACCTGGCCACCGGCTTGAGACACCTTCCCCCATGGAAGCCCAGGAGCTCTTCTTATTTCAGTAAGGTCTTCCTACCCTCCTTTTTTCTCAACTTCATTCTGAGGTAGGGCAGAAGAAATAAATCTGGTAAAAAGTAACAGAGGAAATTATAAAAATTGTAAAAATGGACTACTTGTAGCATTTCCCATTAAGAATACACTATTATTTCACTCATATCCAAATCACTAAGACCAAAACTAAGAGCAAGACTATGGATGATGGAAATCCACAGATTCCTACCCCCTAAAACAAACAACTTCCAGCTCCCAACTGCCCTTCACTGAGCACCACTGAGCGCTTCCCACCCTTCTCAGGCCTCTTTCATAGATGAGTCCTGAAAATGCTTTTCCCATGAGCAGAGTCAGCAAATTTTACTTCTTTTTTTTTTGTCTTTTTGAGACAGGGTCTCACTATGCAGTTCAGGCTGTCCTTAAGCTCACTTTGTAGCTCAGGATGGTATTGAACTCACAACAATCCTCCTGCCTCAGCCTCCCGAGTGCTGGGATTACAGGCATGCGCCACCACACCCGGCTTACTTCTTACTTATTTTGAAGGGGTGAGCTAAGCTCTTTGTCTTCAGACACTCAGATCCTGTCTGTGACAAGTGACAATTCCTGGAGGTTGTGTGACCTCGAACTCAGCACACCTGACATCTAACATACTGGGAGTTACCTTCCAGCTCATTAACTTCTTGTCTGGGGCTCAGAGGAAATCACCACACCTCCTGAGGGCAGAAAAGTGTCCTATGTTGACACTGTGCTGTGTCAGCGGAGAAACTCCCCTTCCAAAGTTTTAAATACTCCTTGGATTAAATTCAAACTTCCTGGGGCCGAGGAGATGGCTCAGTGGAATAAGCACTTCCCTGATAACCTCAATAGGCCTGAGTTCAATCCCCGGTTCTGCAAAAAAAAAAAATTTCAAATTTCCCGAGATCCCCTCTTTCTAGGGTGGTCCTGGACTGTCACTCAATTTACTGCGTACCTCATTATTATCTAGGTCTAAAGCTAGATCTGCAACAAACGACATGGTCCTCACCTTTAAGAAAACCCTGGTCTTACAAAATTCTTTGTCTCTCTGCCATTTGGGGGGGACGTTTTGTCATGTTTGGGGACTACACAAATCTTTCTCACGCAAGTTTTTCACGGTCAGTGTTATAACCTGGCCTCTTGCTATTGACTTTGGCAGCCCCCTCCCAGCCTGCGGTTTTCAGGCATAAAAGCCCTGCTGCCCAGCCCTCGGGGGGCCCTCCTCCTTCTCCCATGGAGAGGCTACCCGGTGGGTACCACCTAAAATAAAGCGCTTCTTTTCTTTTGGACTTGCCTCGTTGTCACTTGATTTTTGGAGTACAACATTTGGGGGCTCGTCCGGGATCCCTTAAAGGCCTCTTTTGCTTCTTTTTGCTTCCTGGCACAGTAAGTATTTCTATATTAAATTCTAAATTTAAATTGTTACATTTT
>PVKA01031252.1:0-26449 GCA_004027165.1 Ctenomys sociabilis
CTTTTTAAAGTTTTTAATAATTCTTGACCAATTTTGCATGCTTATATCTGGTAAACTGAGCTACTTATTTAAAGGCAACAATATGCAGTACAAAAGCCATTTGTTTGAAATTCCATCATTTGTTTAGTGAAATTTAGTATCATTTCTCATGATTTTCTAAGATACTTTTTATTCACTAAAAACAATTAAAAAGGAAACAGGAGGAAAAATCCTTATTCATGGTACCTGTGAATGCAAACTTTTAGAAATAGGGTTTTTGCAAATGTAATCAAGCTAAGAAGAAGTCCAGATAGTCTATTAACCAGTGTCCTTATAGAAAGAGGGGCATGTGGACACAGACCCACTAGAGGAAGAATATCATGTGAAGATGAAGGCAGAGTTTGGGTTCATTCAACTACAAGCCAGCTTCTAAGACCAACCAGAAGCTAACACACCAAGGAAAGGCCTTCTGCTGCAGGGTGTCAGAAAGTACATGATCCTAAGATACTAATGTGAAGACATAAGATGTTGACATAATTTAACAGTTAGTCAAACTTTCTCATGACTCTGAAAAAATAGTATGTGTTTCAAATGAAAATAAAATACTTATAAGCACTTGACTGAAAGGTTGAGTCTCTGCTATTGATGCTGAATAATAACCAGCCAGAAAGAAACTTAGAAACACTGAGAATATTTATTATTTCAGATATGAATTGTGAAGTGGGAGGACAAGAATAGAAAAAAATGATGCAGGTTCTGATTCTGTATAGCAGAAAGAAATGACGTGAGAATCAATACTTAAAGCATCCTTTAAATAAGAAAAGCCTGCATATGCATGTGTGTGTATGTGTGTGTCTGAGACAGAATAATATAAAGTAAGAAAAGCAAATGTACTGGAGATATATTAACCATTTTGTAGAAATAATAACCATAAATGATCAGGGAGTGTATTTTTTAACTTTTTTAACTATTTATTTACATGGTACAGGGTCTCACTGTGCAGTTCAGACTCATAGGGATCCTCCTGTTTCAGCCTCCCCAGTGCTGGGATTACAGGCTTTGCACTACTATGGCATGGGGAACCCGCGATCAATCTTGGATTGCCAGGCAGGCACTTAAACCACTGAGCTATCTTCCCAGCCCACAGACAAAGAATGCATTTTTCAATGTGTTTCACCCCACAAATCAGAAATCAGAAGCAGTTTATTTATATAAGGTTTGTTTGAAATGTATCTTTTTTATGCTACTATATGATTAAAACAGAACTAGAATTTAAAAAGCCCAGTAAGTATGCTGATGATAAAATATTATCAGCACAATACAGCATCACTAAATATTGAAAGAAGTGTGTTTATAACATATAAATGGATAATGAAAAAATAGTATTTCTATATTACTTTGCCATAAGGAAGGGTAAATTTTAGTTGTTTTTTAGGCAAATGGATTCATCTTGGGACCTTAATATTAAGTGAAACAATTAAGACTCACAAACTTATGAGCACTGTGTGTAAACTTATTCATCTTTTAACCATTTATCTGTGCTGAGAAAGACTGCAATAGTAACAGCAAGGAAAACAATGTGCCCATAGCACATGCGGAGTATGTCAGCCTTAATATGTGAAAAAAAAGAAAAGCTGAGAAGTATAACTCAAATTTTCCTGAGACTCTTTCAGAGAAGTTAAATTTGAACTGGTTCCAAACTCATCATTTATTTCCTTGAGCCTAACATTTGATTAAATCACAAAAGAAAACAATCCTGGGTGTCACCTGTAGACAGCATTTCCTTGAAACACAACAGAAAAAAAAAAAAAAATTCATGAAGTGTGAAGGATTTTGATCAATGATCCCAGGAGAGACCAGAGCAGGGACTTCTGTGGACAACCACACAGGCAGTGAAGATGTTCTATCTGGATAGCCTAACAGGAATTCAGCTTTTTCTTGGGATGTCCCTCTCGTCATATTTTTTAGACTGTGCATAAAGAGCACAGACTCAACAGAAAAAAGCGGAACTGTGCTCAAGCAGTGGCCTGCACTATCTCCACCAAGAAACACCGGTGCAGTGCTGGTATTACTATTCTGTTCAGTGCCCAAGACCCTTGTAATATGCATCACTGGCCATCTCATAATAAAATGCTAGTACATCCACTGAATGTAGTTTTTGAAAAGTACTAATATTCTTTTTGCATTTATGAAACTGATGCATGATTCTTTTCCTTGACCATAGTTATTTGTACCTCTTTTAAATGAGTTTCTGTATCATCCACCTTACTCTTGTCATTAAATTGCACTTTCCTTTGTTGACATGTCATCGCTTCAAGATGAGAATCACTTTTAAAAACCAAATACCTGTCTTTCTCTTTATAAGACCTGTTAATTTAAAAAGGGAGGAATGAATCAGCTCTGGTGAGGGCTAAGTACTCAGTTTTCTTGAAAGACAACATGAAAAAGTTAAGTAGAGACCTCTGTCCTGCCTACTTTATGAGATATTTTGTCCAAATAAGTGCAATGATGATACAATTCTATAGTTGTTAGTAAAAGGTAAAGGAGGGAGACAGTAATAAAACATTATATCAACTGTCATACCTTGCAGCTTTAATTCTTATGGTTATGAGAGTATTTCATAACAAGCATAATTGCTATAATTGTGATTAACATATCTTTAAAACATTGCAGGACTGTTAGCCTGTAGAAATGGGAAGTATTGAATAATATGATGTGCTTTGAAGTCATGAATCTCAACTCTACATTATGCATAAAAAGAAAGGTATTCAATGTTGGGCAAACAGAGCAATTGGTTTACAATGACTTAGATTAAAAAATCTTAACCTAGAAAACCTCTTGTAGTCAGTGGCCCTGATGAGCTCAGTGATTTTTTTTCCTAGCAAGAAAATGAACTTGCTCCTAATGTTAGCAAAGTGCTTGCAAACGTGTGTAGTTCAGACCCTGGGCTGCATATTAGCTATGAGCCTCAAGGAACCTTTAAAGAAGGGGAGTAGGAGGAGAAGAGGAAGGAAGAGAGAGAGAGAAAAGGAGGAGAATAAGAAGTTAGAGGGTAACTTTCTCCTAAAGTCAATGAAAGCATCATTTTCAGGCAACATGGAACACACACAGATCCGTGTTCATTTTCCTTTTGCTCACAGTACTAATGGAACATGACTTAGCCACAAACCTAACTACACTGACAGGATATGTGTTGGTTATTTGGATTTCCACTTTTCAAGAGTCCCTGTTTATTTTTTTTTAGTGATGAATTCTTAAAGAATAGAAGGACAATTTCAGGAAACACCTATTACTGTCATAACCGAGAAGCCCTAAATCAAAACTGTTTAGTCAAAAATAATAGAAAAGGTTACTCAAATTTTTGTGCTAACCAACATTCCTTTTTTATGTATTTGGTATATGGTCTCACTACACAGCTCAGACTTGTACTGATCCTCTGGTCTCAGCCTCCTCAGCACTGTGATTACAGGGCATACACTGGACCAGGGCAGCATGTGGTTCCAGGAATTGAACCCAGTCCCTTCACTTGCGTAAGCAGGTACTTAGCCCACTGAGCCATTTTCCTGGCCTAGAAATGTTCATCTCTAAATTAGTCTTTATGCTTGTACAAAGTCAGAGTTGAATAAAATATATTATAGCTATTTTATTTCTTAATTTAATCATCATCAGTATATTCACAACCTGGAAATTAAAAAGATTTCTAAAATGGTTAAATTCAACATATTAAAAAGCAAATATACTCTCACAACTAATAAGAATATGAGTTCCTTTTTTTCAATTTATGAAATTCATACAGGGTCTCAGTACACAACTTAGATTCCTAGTGATTATCCTGTTTTCAGGCTCCCTCAGACTGGGATTACAGATGCAATCCACCATGCCTGATCTCAGCAGCAAGCTCAGCATACCCTAGGGGTGAGGCCAGTGCTGTGTGTCATTTGGAGACCAAACCCTGGTCCCTGGCACTTCTGCTGGTACCTCCTATGGTTTTCTCTCAGGCCTATTTTGCTCCCTTTTTGCAGCTTTTCTTAGACAATCTATATTCCTGGCTTTCTTAAATTTCTGAGACTTCCACTAAATAGGCTTCTTATTCAGAGTTTTACACACTGCTCTCTCAGGGACATGCTGCCTGGCCTCCCAGGACTTCTTCTGGAATCAAGGTGGAATCCTCCTTAACCTCAGAATTCCTGCATTCTGCATCCTTATAAAACCAATGCCACATGGATGATGCCAAGGGCTGTTGCCAGCTGGAGCAGTAGCCAGGCTCTCTTCTCTCTTGGTTATAGAGATTGAGAGTCTATACTTCTGAGCACTCTGATTCCAAGAAACACATTCTTTATGTCGGGGCCATTCTGCAATCTGGTGTGGCTCCCACTTCCATTCTGGAACCTGGTGTAGCTGCTGCCTCCATCCTGGAACGTGGTGGCACAGAAGTGGCTTTCTCCTCTAAGCAAAGTTTCTCACCCTTGCAATTCTGAGGCTGCAAAGGGCAAGAACATTCCACCTCCTGAGATGCCTTCAGGACATTGTTCTTACTCGCTTGTTCCTTCTCAGCAATGGATAAGCACTCAGCTCTATCTTCACAATCTACATCCTTCCTTTCGTTTCTTTTCTAGACAAATTCCCAACATTTTAAATCATCCTTCTGGGCTCTTTGCTCTTGACTCTCCACATAAATCTGGTGAAAAGCCCCCAATAGCAACCACGACAGTGCCCCAATATTTGGTTGTTTTGAAATTTCTTTTTCAAGATTAACTAGTGCACTGTGCTTAATCTCAGTCTCAGACAAAGTCTTTGAACAGGAGTAAAATGCAGACAAACCTTGTGCTAAGCCATAACACAAATCTGCAGTCCAATAACCAATGCTGTCCTTCTTCCCAGCAGAGGCCTCCCCAGTCTGGTCTTCACAGTTAGGCTCCACACCAGTGTTCTGGTCCTGAGCTCTGGCCAGAAGCAGAACAGCTGAAGCTGTTTCAGCTCTTCTCTTATAGGCAACATCTCTGAACCTTTTTTATCTCTTCCCATAGCACATTTCCAAAAGCTAATCCACATTGCCAGGTATAACCACAGCAACGGCCCCACTCTCTGCACCAAATTCTGTCTTAGTTACTTTTTACGCGCTGCTGGGACAAACACCCAACACTCACAATGAAAAGGAAAAGGTTATTTAGCTTATAGTTCATGGAGGTTTTAGTTTGTACTCTGCTGGCTCCAAAGCAAATGACAGCAGCTCACGGCAGCAGCAAACAATGAAGAGCAGAGGAGGAGCAGCAGCTGCAGCGTCCATCAAGCCTCTCTCTTCCTTCTATGCTGAGTGCGAAGACTGGTGTTCCACTATGAAGAAGTGGTGCAGTTGTGAAAATCAAGCTATTCTGAAGACTAAGACTTCTCTAAGGAAGCAGGGCAAGGAGGCCAGGAAGCCTTCCTCAGCTCCTTTATATATACTTCTAGTGCTGAGTCACTCTGGGGCAGCTCATGGCTGCCAGTTCCCGGGCGGGCCCATTCCTGCTCTTGGGCGGCAAAAATCACACCCCAGTGCCGGCTTGATAGTGCCCCAGGTTGGAACCAGTCCTGCCCTGGGTTGGGCCAGCCCCTCCTGCAGGGCAGGGCCTCCACACCTGGAACTGCCAGAGCCCGTTCAGCCAAGCTGACACAGTCTATCAACTACCACAATTTCTGAAGGTTATTTTGCTTTAAATCATTGGCGCACAATAATTGCAATAGCAACATATTCACAAGTAAAGTGAATTTCTGGGGACAAGTCAGTTCACATTTGTGCCTCTCCTGAAATAAGGAAGTAAGCCTGTCCTCGATTTGGTGCCTTAATCGAAGGCAAAAATCCATGAAATCCTTGAGATGGTCCACTTCATTTGTTAATACTTAGACCTCATTGGCATTTAAGTTAACTTGAATGAATGTAGTGTGTCTGTTTTGTACAGTAACTTACATAAAAATAAACTTACTGATTAGTAGCATTTTCTAAAATATTATTTTCAAAATTCAGTTTTAAGGTTCTGAAAAAGTGCAGAAATCACTATATTTCCAGGCCATAGAGTTGACAGAGACTAATAGATTACTGGACCAGCCACTCACAGGATGAGGTCCAGGGATTCTAAAGGCTGCTGCAAGTTTGAGGAAAACAAAGAACATCCTGCAATGAGAAAAACCAAGAGTGTAAGAACTGCAAATATAGCTCAGTGGCATAAGTGCCTACCTAGCAAAGTTATAAGTTCAATCCCCTATACCACAGAGAAAGAAAGCAAAGGCCTCAGAATTATGATTGTATTTATTCTTCTACTCAAAGTGATTAATCATGTTTAGATTTATCCTCCACATGAGAAAGTACTAATTACAGATTGAATATATGGCATGGTGGCTTTTGAGAGCCCAGACATCAGGAAACAAAGTCTACTGACCCCTGTACAAAGGAAATTATAAGATGCTGCACAGGAGGAAGGTTCAAGCCATGAAACAAGAAAGGGTTACCAATCTCAGGCCTGTGGAGCTGTTTGGGTCAAGTTAATGGTCTTGGGCATTTGGAGGAATCTGACGCTTTTAGGTGTTATAACCTGACAAGAGTGACTCCATTTCAAGTTGCTTCTCCATCCTGTTCTGTATGCACTGCTCCCCTTTTCCCCCTTATGCTGTCCCTAAATTGACCCTGTCCCTGTTTTCTGTAAAAAACCATGGAATGTCAGGATGTATCGAGTAATGCCTGTCTTAAAACCCTCCTGTTAGTGCCTGTTGTAAAACCCCCTACTCTAATGATGTCCGGTTCAAACTGAGTTCAAGAAACTTGCTTTACCTTAAAAATACAAAATATGAACTGTATTGTTTTACCTCCGCCACATCAGCTTGCAGTCTTTGAGCTTAAATATCCTTCACCCTATAACTTGGCGTGCCCCTTTGTTCTCAGACTAGGGTGACTGCCGCTGGGTACCAGCTAAAATGAAGCACTTCTCTTTTCTTTTTTTGGACTTGACTCCCAGTTGTTTCATTTTGGGTTACAACATTAGGGTTCCTAGGAAAGAACAGAGAAGTGTGTTACACAGAGAGAGAGAGAGAGAGAGAGAGAGAGAGAGAGAGAGAGAGAGAGAGAGAGAGAGAGAGAGAGAGCTGAACCTTCAGAGAAACCTGCACTGTAACTTGGCTGAACACAGGTAAGAATGAAAATTTTCATTAGTTGAGCCAGTCAGAAAAATAAGAGGGCACCATATGCAGCACTGATCAGCACTGGAGACGGTGCCAGCTCTGCTCAGCCACAGTGGAAAAGTCTCCTAATTCTCACTGCAGTGCACAAAAGAGGAACTTGAGTTAGTAATGGGGACCATTAACTTCAGAACCACCACTCTCCTAGAAACTGACAGATCATTCACTATCATCAAATTACTTCACGGAATGCTAACCTACAGCTCAAGGACACATTTATAAGTGAACAAAAAAGGTTAATTTCGCAATGATGCCGTCCAGTAAAAATTATTAAGCATTCAAATACTTGGAAAATAAAACTCACAATAAGAAAAACCCAGACAATCTACTCATGCAAAGATGACACATAGGGCTAGGGAGACAGCTCTGTGGTGTAAGTATCTGCCTGGCAAGCACAAGGACTCAGGTTCAATCCCTGGTACTACATGCCCTGCCTACCTCAGAACCCCAGGTGTACTATGCTGGCCACCAGAACTGGGTGTGGTGGCACATGCTTATAATCCCAGAACTGGGGAGTCTGAGACAAAAGGATCACTATGAGTCTGAGTCATGCAGGGAGATCTTGTACCAAATAAATAAATGCATTTTTAAAAAATATAAAAGGCCCTGTGAAATAGCTCTGTGGATTAAAGTGCCTATGATTAGACACAGGGGTCAGGGGCTCAATCTTTGGGCCTGCCATGCTGGCCCCAGCCCTGGAGCATGCTGAGATGGCAACTGAGACTGGGCATGCTGGCACATGCCTGTAATCCCAGCTCTTGGGAGGCTGTAAACAGTTAGATCACTATGGGTCTGACCTAGTAGTGAGACAGACGCTGTTCACCCTGTAGACCTTTCCATAAAAAATACAAAAATAAATAAATGAACAAATAGACACATGTAATCATACTAGTGGACAAAGACATAAAATATGTTATTACTATTGTAATATATACTGTCAAGATAAGAGAAGATAAACTAAATGAAGGCATAACATAGAATACAATAAAGTTTAAATTTTACTTCTAAAGAAGTTGCTCTTTATAGTTAAAGAAGTGGTTTTAAATAATGCCTTGTCTAAAATAATATCAACTAGTTATATGTACAAATTGAACCTTTCAAATATGGCTTGTTTAAATAGGGGTACACTGCATAGAAGGTAGAGTTTGCGATTGATGCATGTTAACATGCCTTAAAGACTTGCCAGCCTCAGAAATTGCAGAAGGTGAAGGTGAAACCCATCAAGCTCATCTTTAGGCACTTTCAGAATAGATTCAATACTCAGTTATGGAGCAAGTGAGGATGTGGATGGAGGGCTGCATAACTGGTTTTGATGGGTGCATGAACTAGATGATGCAGAAAAAATTCATTCTAAAACGAAGTCAAGAGCACAACTGGTTCAATTCATGCTGAAGAGGAACATAACATTATTCTGCTAAAAGGTGTCACCAACTAGAAATGACCAATGAATTCAGAGAACACTGAAGAGAAGAAATGGTAATTATGATAATGCATAAAAAAGGAAACAATTAAGTGGTTTGCTCTGGGCGCATTTGTAAAGTGTTTGTTATTATGTTTTTACTAAAGGTCAATAAATGTAGAGTTGTTTTCATCATAAAAATTTAAAAAGTGGGCTTGTGAGATAGCTTAGCAGTCTAAAACCTGTACTTGCACAAACTTAGGCAAGATTAGGTATTGCAGTTTGATCCCTGACACTATATGCCATGCCAGTCCCATGGGCTGAGCCAGCCACAATAATGATAATAATAACAATAATAATGATAACATCTTAGTTACTTTGCTTTTTACTAAGATGATATATCTAACACTCAAGATTCAAGGAGGGAATATTTCACTCAGTTTGTAGAGGTTTCAGTGCACTGTTGGCTGGCTCTGAGGCAGGATCACATGGCAGAGGAGCAACTGTTATGGCAGTGGAAGAAAAGAAAACAATAAAGGAAGAGGAAGACTCTGCTCATCACTCAACTGTCTGCAGGTTATTCGCCCTTGGATGGGTGTAGCACACACCCATAATCACTGGACCATGCGTCAGTCACTCCCTCTTAGGTTCAGCCGCCTATGAAAAGCTCATGCTCCCAGGACTTCATGAGGCTTTAGGGAGACATCCAAAGATACATGTTGGTTACATGTTAAAATGCTAATATTATTGATGTTAGGTTAAATAAAATGTTTTAAAATTTACTTCACTGGAATTTTTAGTATTTGCCACCACTACTATAAGTTTTAAATTGCTTTTGTGCTTGCATTGGCAATTTGCACTGTAATTTCAATGCCAACATTTATCCTAGTGATGTGCAAATTGGGAGAGATGAACAACTAGACCTGTGCATACATCTTACTGATAGTGTCCATCAACAACAGTGTCTTTTATTCCAGGTAAAAGACACACAGACCATCACTTGATACACGGGAGGGATGGGAAATGAGAGGCAGTTCTGCTTGACTGGGGTGATATTGTATTGTTTTTGAGATATCAATCCGTACTTACAAGTGTCTCAAGTTTTTTATAAGTAAATGGATGCAACTAGAGAGCACACTTACAAGTGACAGAAATCAGACCCACAAGTCTAAACATCAGCTTGTCTCCCGAGTTTAAGAACCTAAAAAATGCACAGAACATGAGAACTACAATAGATACTGTAAAATGGAAAGAATATGTTCAAAGGGCAGAAAAAACTGGGGTGAGGAAAAGGAGAAAATTAAGAAAAAAGGGAAAAAGTAATACATGTGTGTGTGTATAGGATAGCTTGGATAACTGCACTGCTGATTTCTGTTAGTCTAGTGGATGAAGCAATAGATGCTTAAATTTATGTTTCTTTGTTTTTCTCTCTTCTTTTTCATTTTTTATAACATTTTTAGACCAGTTGTACATGCTTGTATCTGGTAATCTGATTAAGTAAATCAAAGCCAACAATATGCAATGTAACAACCATGGCTTGTTATTATCTTGTTCTTGAAATTCTGTATCAATTCTAGTATTTTTACTATTTTTTATTCTCTTTTTCCTGTATTTTAGGATAAGGCCTGCAAGGTATGCAGGGGATCACTACTAGATCAGATTCATAGTGATTCTCCTATTTCCAGCTGCCCAAGTGCTGGCATTACCAGTGTGAGCCACCATGCCCAGTGTCAATTGCCCTCTCAGTGAGCCTGAGGAGTGGGCCTGGCAAAGAAGGCCTAGGGATCGAACCCCAGCCCCTGCTTGCAGACTTACAGAAATCAGCAGTGCAGTTATCCAAGTTATCCTATACATACATACATATATTACTTTTTCCCCAGTACCTGCTTGCAGATATTTTCATCCACTGAACTATTTGGCCAGTCCTTTATTATTCTCAGTAATAAAGAATTAGAAAAAAATTGAATATATTTTCCCTAAGTACATCTGTAATAATCATGGTCCTGTTATAAGGATTTAATATTTATGCTCCCATGTCTTTTGCAGTAGTGTTCATAAGGGCCAAGGAGTAGAATCAACAAAAGTGTGTAGTGAATGAGTAGGTAAGATAAATGGTACACACCCCAACAGAGTACTGTTCTACGAAACTCTTGTCCCTTGCAGCAGTATACAATGAACCTGGACACAAATATGCTCATAGAAATGGGCCAGCCACTAAGCAATTTATAGTATATTGGTATATAATATTAGAGCTGCTTGCTAAATACTTACACGGAAAATGATAAAATATACTGAAAATATGCGCATGAACTTACATCAACCAAAGCATGAAGATGTAAATTTTCCTAAATAGAACAATGAAAATAACAGAATTCCCCAAAGAAAACACAGGTTATTTCATGATCATTCATACAAAAAGTATAATTAGCATATTTGGAATACTGTTATTACTAAATTTACATGAGACTTTAGAAAAATCAAAGTATCAACAATAGTTAGGGATGTACTGTAGCCAGATATTTCCCACATTGTCTTCCAGAAAAAAAAACTCTGGCATCTAGAACAGATGACTAGAACTATCTTTTAATTCTCAGGGGATTGAAGACATATAACAATGAAAATAGTACATAAAATATTCTGAGTGAGTAAATAAAATAAAATCAGTGCACTACATATGGTGAAAGGGAAAAACCTGCTCAAATGGAAAGAACAATTGGGATGGGGGAAAGGAGAAAAAATTACCTAAGGTTATTGTACAACTAATTTCTGGTAGTTCTTTGAAAAGAACAGATTTTATATTGTTTGATCAACTTTACATACCTATACTGGTAAGCTGAGCAATTACTTTTCAGATAACAATATGAAGTGTAATTACCACTCTTACTTTTCTATCATCATTTGTTTTGAAACTGAGCATTACATTTTTTAAAATTCTACTTAAGTAAAAAATGTTCTAGCAACTCTCTTTCATTTCATTGTTTATTACATACATTTAATAACTGATACAAAAAAACCTAAAAATTATACCATTCAGTCTCACCATATGTCAGTGTATATATGTATGCTTAAATGATTAAATCATGTTAATCATGTTTAGTCAACTATTTATTATTCACTTATGATAAAAATATCTAAATATTATTTCTAGTGCTTAAGAACACCATTTGGGGCAGGGGAGATAGCTCAGTGGTCCAAGGACCTTCCTGTAAGTGCAAGGACCCAGCTTCTGTCCCAGTGCCACATGCCCTACTGGCCCCGGAACCCCACGAGCACTGAGCTTGCCTCTAAAATTGAGCATGGTGATGCATGCCTGTAACCCAAATGCTGAGGAGGCTGAGACAGGAGGATCATTATGAGTATGATCCATGTAGTGACACCCTGTACCAAATAAATAAGTACATTTAAAAAAAATAAGTACATATTTCATTATCAACAGAATCTGTACTGTGGGATAAAACACAAAAACTTCTTACCACTTTCTAAATATAACACAGAACTCATTAATTAAAATTTGCCATCTCTCTGCTTTGCATTCTGATAATCACTTTACCTCCTTTCAGATAAAATTTATATTCTACACATAAATGACATCATGTGATAATTGCGGTCTCTTCCTGGCTTATTTCACTTTGTGCAATGAGCTCCATTTCCATTCATGCTATTGCCAGTGAGAGAGTTTTATTCATTTGATGAGTACGTACATACACTCTTTATCCATTTGTCATTTGATGGGCAGAGAGGTTGTTTGTGTTTATGCACTATTGTGAGTCATACCACAATGGACACAGAAAGGCAGATGACTCTGACAGACTGATTTTGTCTTATATATAAATATATCCAGTAGTAGAATTCTGCATGATATAGTAATTTTATTTTTAATCGTTTTTAGGAACTCCTACATTATTTGCCATAATGTCTATACAAAATTACTGTCACTCAAGGAGTGGGCAACAGTTCCATTATCTCCTTACCAGCCTTCTTTTAGAATATAATTTTAGAATTTTTTTTCAAACAATGAAAAGAGCACCAAAATATCCATGAAGAAATAAAAAGATAAGCTGTGTTTTCTCAAACAATGAAATACTACTTTGTGATAAAAGGAACAACCCACTGATTCAGAAATTGTGAGACTTTGTGACATTTTTGTTTCAGTTTTAATTTCTTTGTATTTTCAAATCATTTACAAAGTGAAAATAATTCACCTAACAAATCTTATTATTGATTATGTTATTTCAAATGCAAAATTACCTGATTTCAATTAATTAAATAATTTCAATTTTATTTATTTATTTATTTATTTTATTTATTTATTTTTGTGGAACTGCAGATTGAACTCTTCCCTTGTGCTTGCCATGGAGGCCCTTATTTCACTGAGACATCTCCCTGGCCCCTGATTTCAATTTAAACATTTATGTTACATACACTTTTAATCTATGGTGAGAAGAAAAACTGTTTGCCTTTAGGGGATTAGGTCTAAAAAGAGGCACATGAGGCATTTTTTGGGAATTGTGGGATAGTTTAAATATTCTACAGCACATATATCCATCCATACTCACCAATAGTACACTTATAATTTACATCTTCTTAAATATATAAACAATATGTTTTAAAAATGAGTCAATGAGAAAGTATTAATCCTCATAAGTGCTTCTGAGATTCTTGGAAACAAAAATGAAAATTTATCCACTCTTTTAGTAGTACCTTTCCCAGCAACATTGAAACACTTCATCCAGAGGGCTAACCCCTAGATATTTTTGGCTCCAAACATATCTGTGTGGGGCCTAATCATAGACTCGTAACTGAGGACGGAGAAGCAGAGAACTGAGATTGAGCCTTTGAACCCCACCCAGGGCCTCTCAGGGCAGCTCCCCATAACACATGTCCCTGGAGCTCCTGGGCTCCACCGATGCCTGGGACTGGAGCAGGTAGGAGACGCAGATAATGGAGCACAGCGCTGAGCTTCAGCTCTTTGATGCTGGACAGCTCCCTCCAGGTCTGTTGATTGTCTGCCAGGAGGCTTCCGCTGTAGAAGGCCAGAAATTGAAGAAGAGGTCTTTGCCTGTCTAAGGATGGAGCTGGAGATTGAGGAGCATTTCTTGAAATGATGTCACCAGTGTTTTATGAGGGCCCAACCGGGCTGGCTCCTTACTGGGCACTTGCACTTCAGACAGCCAAGAGGGATGTGTGGGTCCACCTGCTGGGTCCCCCGAGTTAATCACTCACTCGTGGATGGTCACTTACTCCAGCCTCTCTGGAAGACACTGACGGGAGAAACATATCTAAACAGGACGAGGTGAAACCTACTCATGTGATAAAAGGCTGGACTCAATTCACTGGGTGGCAGGTGAATGTTGCCTACTGATGACTCAAAGTTTGGCAGCTCTCACAAAAGCATTTAAAATGCTCCTTTGGTTAAAGACACACAGTGATCTAAGCTAGACACTTGAGATAATAAACGTACAAAGCATAGGACTTCTGCAACCAGAATGTTACAGTATAATGGAGGGGCCATAATAACTTTTGCTCTTTGATGAACCTGAGTCACATTCCACAGGTGAGATCCAACCTATGGATATAACTGGAGGAAATGCATCCGAAACTGGCTGAGCCTGGTGGGAATGGATGGCGCATTATTGTGTTTTGCATTTTAATATGTGTTTGAAATTTTCCCTGAGTATGTAGCCCTTGATGCTATTTATTGTAAAAAATGAATTCGAAATAAATCAAACTGCTTGTTTTGGAACAAATCCTTCTCATTTCCTTTTATAAGATTTATTATAGAAAAAGGAGAATCTTTGTCAAACTTTAACTAACTTCTACTGAGATTTAAATATAGAACATATACAAAGAGCAGAATTAATGTCTTCCATTGCTCCACTGTCTAAGATTTGTGAAGAGTTTTGTGAGCTGCAGGCTTGTCCCTTGGGTCGCAGCAGACTCTAGAACAGACATAACTGGATGTGTGCAAATTAAGTCACTTGCAAATTGTGATATTTGTAAGACAAAATTGAAGCACAATTTGTTAGAAATTGAACTCTGGAGACTTCTGCTTCCAGTAAAGTGGAAACTTTCATTATAATTTACATTTAGGTTTAAAATTATATTTATAAATAATACTCTCTTCCTCTTACTAAATTAAAATCTAAGCCTTGGATAGCACATATTAAAGAAACATGAAGATTCTTGAAAGCAGGGAGAGAAACCGAATAACAAGTTTTCATTTTCCATTTTGCTTGTGTCGCCTATTAATCACTGGAAGGTCAACAAGTGAGAAACGCTGTGCCAATAGTCAGAAGACAAGATGAATACAAACATCGACACATGTAAGTTCCCCCTAATTTTATTCACTGCAGCCGAAGAATTGGGAAAAGATAATGGTGAAGGCAAATGGTTTTTAGAACTTGCTGCTTACTCTATAAGGACCAAACAGCAAAGGAAATATCTGTTCTCAGCACAAAGCCAGCAATACTCTCCTATGTCCCTGAACACTATTTGGAATTTGCACCTCCAGTGACGCACGAGGAGCACTGAGGTTCTGTTTTTAAGTGGTGACATGCAAGCTGTCACTAGAATCCTTGTCGAAACTTCAAATGGTCATTAGTGCTCACCATAAGAACAAGCCATCCTGAAATAGGAAAAACCACACTTCTCCCTCAAAGTCAGGACAGTAACACCAAAACCCCCATAGACCAATGTTTGTCCAGAATTAATAAAGAACCACCACCCACAGGAGTTTTGGCGAAGGTCAGGTGGAGAAGGTCATTTCTGTTCCCTGTCAGTAATAAAATAAGTTGTCCATCTTGAGCTAGCCCAATGCAGTCAGAGCAAGTTTGCTAAATGCAGGTTCTAAATAATATCCATTTTTGTATGATACTAAAAATATCTACATTTTAATGAAAAATCATCAATTTGAAATTAGATGAATCAGACAGGTTTTCCACTAATTGAAGAAGGAACAATCAACAGCCATCTCCAATACCAAGATGATATAGATGGTAGAATTATCTGGTGAGAATTAAAAGCCAATCATCATAAAAATGCTTCAATCAGCATGCTCAGCATACACAAAACTAGAAAGTCTAAGCAAAAAATATAAATCTGCAACATGCATACAAAATACAACAAACAAAGCAGAAATTTTAGAAATGTGACATAAACAAAATGTGAGCTCAATTGCAAAACAAGGAGCACACAGTAATGAATTAATGAAGCCAAAGATATAGTGGTTAAATGCAATCCTCAGTCTGACCCACAGATCAAAGTATATTGAAAAAAATAAAATAAAATAAATAAAAAATAAGCAAATTATGTAAACTAATAAAATTTACCCTCAACATTTAAATCATTATATTATGTGAAAAGTTGATGCAAGTTATCAAAAGATAAAGATTGGCAGAATGAATAAAAAAATATCAAAACACATTGTTTTAAATAAGTTTACATATGAAATATGATTTTTACAAGTAATAATTAAAGGATCAAATAAAAAACCTCTGCAAAAGAGAACAAAAAAGCATAAAATATTTGAAGAATTAAATATCAGGATATTATCTAAATTTTGGAAAAGAAAAGTAATCAGACTAAGAAAAGCAATAAAAAACTTTTTCATGATCAAATTTTTTCACAAAATAACTGTAACATGAAGGTGGCCACAAAAAACAGTGCATTGCCTAGTGAAATTTCTTTTTTTACAAACTACATAAAACGTCACTGTTTTTCAAAGAGAAAAAGATAAAACAAAATGTGAGTCCAGAATTCTATAGTAAATGACATTTTTCTTAAGATTTGAAAAAGAAAAAATGTTCTCAAAGATAAAACCATAAAATACAAGGACAAAACACTGCAAAAAGTTAAATAATTTGGAAGAAAAGTAAAAAAAGATTAATATGGGTGAATAAAATAGATTTTCAAGCTTTACTAAATAAATTATATTTGAAAGTTGGAGAAAAAGATCAAAGCATTGTTTAGTGTTTTAAATTTATATATATATATATATATATATATATATATATATATAAAACATATTATAAGTTAAGTATAATGGTATATTTTATTATATATATTCTGGCCAGCCTGGGTAAAGTAGTCATTTAGTGAGAAGCTATCCTAACAGTAAAATTTTCTTTAAAACACAGTAGGCACATAATGCAGTGGGAAGACCCTGAGTACCATGTCCAGCATTGGAAAACAAAATAAACAAAGATATATTATCAAAAAGTCTACATAAGTTGGATGGAAGTTTAAAAAGATTGAAGTAACATATATTCTAGATTCCAGTTGTAAGAAAACAGAATTGAAAATATAAAGAACAAATAGAAAATAAACAAATGAAGTAAACTAATAAAATTTACCCTCAACATTTAAATCATTATATTATGTGAAAAGTTGATGCAAGTTATCAAAAGACAAAGATTGGCAGAATGAAGAAAAAATTATCAAAATACATTGTTTTAAATAAATTTACATATGAAATATGATTTTTACAAGTATAATTAAAGGATCAGATAAAAAAAAACCTTTTGGTAATAAGACAAAGATTGACCATATTAGTAGTAGAAAAAGGATATTTCAGAACAGCAGAAATTATCAGGGACAAGTAAATATATTTCAAAGTGATAAAACACTTTAATGCACAAAGACCATATATTATTTCCCTAAGTGTATGTGAGTCCAAAGAATGGCAAGCTATTTGAAGAAAGATGGAACAATTTTCACTTGTGAGACAGGTGCTTGTACCACTGAGCTACATCCCTGTCACTGCACTAGGAAATTTAAAAGAAAAAAAAAAAATACTTCTGAATTATCCTAGAAAAAAAATATGCACGTCAAGTGTTTTTTTTTTAATTTATTTTTTTAAATTAATTTTAAAATAAAGCAAAAATAAACAGAAGAAACCATGCAGCCAAATTTTCACCTGCATGAAGATAAAAGTACATTTTCAAACATTTAAGACCAAGATAAAAGTGAGTATCTCATAAAGCAACTAATTTGACTTTTAAAAAGTTGAAAAAGAAAATAAATTCAGTCTGGGGAGATGGCTCAGTGGAATAAGTGCTTCCCTGGCAAGCGCAAGGGCCCGAGTTCAATCTCCAGTTCCACCAAAAAAAAGTAAAAATAAAATAAATAAGTAAATTCAAAGCAAAAAGATGATAGAATTAATAAAATAAATACAGTAAAAATCTAAAAATAAAAAAGATGACTTACAGAAAAAAACAGTGAATTTAGACATTCTTTAAGCAGATTAAAAAAAGAAAAATAAGAGAAGACATTTCATGAACCAGAGGAGACCATATAAATATAGATCATTACACTGATGCTGTGGAATGTGAAAAGAAAATATTCTGGAAAGAAAGGGCAAAGTGGTATTCTCCAGGGGCTCATGGAGTTGTGTGGGTTGCAATTACGTAAAGGACACACGATTTCCACAAATTCTCAGCAGCCTAGGAGGAGTGAAGACTTCAACACATTCAACATATTCATTGTAAATCATAGTGTCTCCAGGTTATAACATATATCATATACATTAAGTTACTACAAAAAGTCTTTTTAAAAGAGAAATATATTAAGCATTGAAATGATACAGAGTTTCACAAAACAAGATCATAGGAATTCAACAGTGGTTGTTATATTGCACATTATTTCCCTCAAAATAGTTTCTCAGATTACCAGACATAAGCATATAAAATTGGTAAAATGAAAACTTGAAGCGTTGGGCCAGCCTGATAGCTCAGCTGTGTAAACTCCAGAGTGCCTTTCTGACCCCTCCCCCAGGATGCGCTGAGAGGGAGACTGAGACTGGGCATGGTGGTGCGCGCCTGTAACGCCAGCTCTTTGGGAGGCTGGACACAGGAGAATCATTACGAATCCAATCTACATAGTGAGACCCTGTACCCTGTAGACCCTTACTAAAACACACACACACACACACACACACACAATAAAAAACCCTAAAAACTTCAAGCATTAACTGTTCCCTTCAATAAACCAATTAAAATTAGTAGTATAATAATCCTCTCTCTCTCTCTGTCTCTTTCTTTCTCTGTCCTCTCTGTTTCTGTCTATCTCTGTCTTTCTCTGTATTTCTGTCTCTGTCTCTCTCTTTCTCTGTCTGTCTTTCTCTCTGTTTGTGTGTGTCTCCCTCACACAGACACACACACATACACACAAAACACACACACACATAATTTTCATCTTCCTTCTCGCTTTGCTTTCTCCCTTCCCCTGCCCAATTTCTTTTTCTTTTGAGCAGTTTCTTAACTTTTTGGAGTACCTATTGTACATTTCATATTTTATTTAATTTTTCAGATGCTCACACTAAGGAGACAATAAAAATGATTTTAAGTGTTCTCTCAAATAAAAACGTTTAGTATATACTTTAAGTCATATGTTAATTAACTTGATTGAGGAACTCTGCAGTGCAGAGTTATTCAAAACAGTACATTGTACACCATAAAAACAACATTTTACTTCACAATTAGCACATTTTAAAGGGCAAAGGCAAATCATAAAATCTCCACTCATAAACTTGATTCTTTGAAATTTCATTGTTAAAGAAATATTGATGCTACCCCAATTTACCCAATAGTGCTTAGATAACCCCTAGGTAATTTACTTATGCCTTTTTAATTTTTGATTTTATTAGTTTATTTTCTGCAATATGTGATTATATTCCTTATCAAATTTGCACTTAAAATTCTGAATCCTAAAAAATTCATCAGCCACAAACTCTTTTACTGTAAATGTCTAATTAATATTTAAAGAAGATTAAACACAAAACATACAAAAAAGAAGAGAAGACTTTTTAAGTAGCTCTGGAACATTTACTTTATACAAGAACAAAATGGTCCTCCCAAATTCATCTACCAAAAATCTGCTCCTGATGTCAATGTTGACAACAATTGGATATGAGTCCTCCTAAAGATGACCAGGGTTTCTGGAGGGCACAAGTTTGGAATTTACAATGGAGTTAGAGCTCTGCCTATAAAAGATTCTCTCTCTCTCTCCCTCCCACATATCTTTTCTCCATTTTTTCTCTCTTCCTTGTAAAAAAGGAAAAGCAAGTCAAAACTTGCTTACTATCCCAGAAGAAAATATTTATCATGCATCCAGTCTACAGCTATAATCTCAAAGATAATTTTTCATAATGAAATCTAAATATTTTATGATACTTAATGTATTGTGTTGTATTGTTTGTCAAAATAGCAACTGTACAGTATATTTTAATACTGACTATAATGAAAACACAATAAAAATAATGATTGTTTTCTCTCATGCACAATTTTTTCCAAGCATTAGATTATTAAATTCAGTGATACATGAAAAAGCACATAGAACACAGCCAAGTACTGCTTATTTCAAAAATGTGAATAATCACTGTTACTCTCATATGTTAAAGAAAAAATATGGTGATATTATTAAATTGGATGCAAGAACCTTTTTACTCTTAAGAGCACGAACTTTGAGAAAACTAAGATTCATGGCATTTGCACAATCTGGTAGAAAACAACTCAACAGAATATCTAAGCAATATTGTAGTCTTTTTTTGCAAAGTGAGTGCTTCCACAGTAATATTCAGAATAAGGCAAAGATGTTTTTATCACTGCTATGCAGCAGATTACTCAGAGATGTAACCCTTGCAATAAAGTAAAAGGAAAATAAAATTTATGCAAATCACAAATGAGAAGTATAACATTCTTCTTTTTAAATGTTTTTAACTTAGAGTCCAAAATAATATGAAAGCAGAAAACTTACAAGTGATACAGAATTGCACTGAGAAAGTTACATGAATTTCACCGTACTTGTAATGCACAGTGCTGTCTTCCAACCATTTATTCATATTACAAGATATGTGCATGTAAGATTAAAAGAAAGAAAAAACAAAAGAACTGTATAAGCAAATAAGAACAGAGGAAATACAAACATTTGAGAAAGAAGAAGACCAAACAAATTAACCATTACCTGCTCCTTTCCATAAATAAGCAGAAATATACAGTACAGTTGTCCAAACCATTCTGCTTTCATAGATAGATATATCTCTTTCCTCCACTCCTTCTCCTGTCCTTCTCCTCAACTCGACAATTCCTTCCTTTTGAGTAAGTTCGTTCACTATTCTCAATATCCATTTTACCCTTCAGGTTCTGTTTTCTCTTTCAGGTTATCCCACTAAAGAGACAATATAATGCGTGCACATGCAGGTCTGATTTGTTTCATTTAATAATATCATTTCAAATTCCATGAATTTACTGCCAAGGTCTCAGATTTATCCTGCTTTATAGCTGAATAATACTGCATTGTGTACAAATACCACATCTGCTTTATCCATTCTTCCACTGATGGGCATCAGTGTTGTTTTAAGTATTTAGCTGTCACAAAATGCACTGCTACAAACATGGGTGCATGTATACTGCTGTGGTATGATGTTTTAGTTCTTCTAGTAAATACTCAGGAGGGAAATAGCTGGTTGGAATGGGACCTCTAATTCTGTCTTTTCAAGGAATCTTCATACTTATTTCCATAGTGGCTGTATCAGTCTGCACTCCCACCAATGGTGCAGAAGTGTTCCTTTTTCCCCACAACCCTCCCAGCATTTGTTATTGGCTAACTTCTTGGTGTTAGACATTCTTTCTTGGAGGAGATGGAATCCCAGCCTTGTTTGAATTCACATGAGAAGTAGAACATTCTAAGGAGATGATGATGCTATATAAAAAATGCCCAAGAATGCAAAAAAAAAACCCAGAAATTAATACAAAGTATATGAAATACAAGCAAACAAAATTTCTCATCAATCAAATGAGAAAACTCTTCTAGAAAATAGGATACAAGATCAACATAAAAGGTACAGCATGTGCAAAATAAAAATGACAATTCATTTTAAATAATGAAGAACACATGATACATGACAATGAAAAATAAAATCATATACAACTACTGAAATATTAAATAGAAATCTAACCAAACTATCACAAAACTCACATACTGAATGGTATACAAAGTGCACAATCTATGGTAAAGGTTTGCAAATTTCAACAGTGAAATTTCAACTTATCAGTCCTTCCCAAATAAGTATGTGTAAACTAAAATATAGGAATAATAAATTTAGAAGACCTTATTATATATTATGTTCTGCTGTTTATGCCCTTACACTGTAATAAGACATACGTAAGACATAGCTGAAAGACATTTCTGAGACTTGACAGTAAAAGATTAATCTAGGACAGAAAAAAAGGTGACAGCATTATACCTCAATAGAATTTAACTATTTCTCTCTGAAAGAATCTAAAGATCACCACAAAAGCTGCAATGTGGAAATGCACATTTGCAACTCATATGTTTGACCAATGCCTCTTGTCTATAATATATTGTATAAAGTGCTATCAGAGGTGAATCTAGAAAAATGAACAATCCAATTAAAAATTGGGGATATGAAGGTCATTTCAATAAAAAAGATATGCAGAAAAATTATAAACACATGAAGATATTCAATGCTATTAGGCATTTGAAAATTAAAATGTAGGATAGCAGTGATATAACACTCCAAATATTCTCCTTGATGGTTAATACTTTATTGACAATACCCAAAGCTCACAAGAGCATGGAGGAATTAAATTTTCCATATATCACTGGTATGTACAATTGTGCAACAGCCACTGTCCTTTGCAAGCCACTCTGCATGTCCTCTGAGTGGTTCTGTGTGATGTGTCTCTGAGACTTTCCTCCCAGTCACTGTGCCCTAGAAATGCCTGCTCTCAGAACATTTTCCTGCCTAACAGACACTCAATTGTTGGTAGAGATACAGTCTCCGTTGAGATAAAGACAAAGGAGACTTTTTAAGTCAGAGTCTGTATTCTCTTCACTGACTATATTTAACCTTCAAAATAATCATCTTTGCTATGGCATCAGTGAAAGAGAAAATTTGTGCCCCTGTAAACTGCTTGCATTTTACTAAATGTCAGCACTGAAGAACAAACCTTATCAATCATATAACTCAAGAAACAATATAACGATATTGGATTTTCAATTTGTTTACATAAATTTGATCTAGAATCTTTCCCAACCTTGGGTGGCAGTAAATAACTTAGAAGTTGTTTGATCTGATATCATTTAGAAGGTCAGAAAAATATCAAAGAACTACATCTAGGAGGATGTGTTTATAAGGTATTTTGGAATTGTTCAAAATTTAGAGCACTGAAGAATTCAGTTATAGCTTTATATAGAGGCTACATATTCTCCCCTCTAAACAATTAGAAGACTCTAGACTTTCATCCTCCATCCCAATTCCACCACGTATCCAAAGGGATCCTGAGATCAGCAATTGACTGTATGGCTTTAAAGACTTGGTGCAGAAGTCTTCAAGATCCAACTACCAAGGTGACTGTGAGCACAAAATTTTCATATTGTGTTTCATGTTCTGACACAGTAGTGCAATAGCCTTTTGAAAAGCTTCACCCCAGCCTACATACACAATATTAGGAGATCAAGGTAGTTTCTTGAAGCACCTAGGGTCCCTAATCTCCTAGGAATGGATTCTGCAAGGCCTAATGGCATCAAGTAGACTTTCACTACAGTGTGAAGTGACATGGCATGTACTGAAGATATATGGTAATTGAGTTTGGTTCTGACGTTCCTATGCCTATTTTTTCAATATATTGCTTCTCTAGCAATTAATTCTATTAATCTGATTAATAAATATGGATAGAGTCCATCTATTCCAATTTTTTGTAGGACCTATATACATCGTGGGGCCATAGTATTAAGCTGAGCTGTAAATGGCTATGGTCGACAATTTCTTTGAATAACTCACTATTGTTATAGAATGCTGACTGTGTTGGGTTGTGGTGTCGAGTTCAAGCACCTAAGTTAGTTGAATGACAATGGAGTGCCCACCTTTGACAGCTGTAGACAAAGGAAGGGGTATAGAAAGAAAAAATCATGATGTGTGTGTATACACAGTACAGTTGGGATAGATAACGCTGTGCTTTTACATAATTCTATGAGAGGCAAGATCTGCACTAATGGTGGTTGGACAGGATATTATGTCGGCTTCTAGTACTATGGTCATCCACTAGGAAAATAATTATTGAATTTCTGATATAATTCATGTATAAAAAATAAGATTAGTAAGCAGCTACACTCTTAATTTACTGATAAGAGACATCTGCTAAAATAATATCTGTAAATATAATATCATGTATGCACCTTGTACGATACCAAAACATTATGAAAACAGTTTGCAATGTATTAATTTATCGAATCTGTCTTGTTAAGGTGTCTTGAAACTGTCTGATTGATATTTGTACTTCAATAAGATAAAAAATACATTAAATAAATAAATAAATATGGATTACAAATATGCAATATAGTATGCATTTTATACCACATTGTAACTTACTGGGTCTATTTAATTAAACAGACTTTATTGATCCTTACACTTTATCAAATTGCAGATTATCCATTTAATTATTTTTATTATTCAAAAGAGATCATGATAAAGCTTCACAAGATGCAGAGGCTTCTTTATTCATTTTACACTTAAAACTTTATTTAATGAAATTATAAAGCAGAGAAACTAAGTCCTGAAATCTAAAGTCAAAAGATAATAGAAGCTGTTCTAAATTTAACAATTTTTGTTTTCATGTTTATAGCCTGACAGTTTATTAATGAAAAACATATAATTTATATGCAACAATAAACATAGTATATCCTCTCAAAGTAAACCTGATGTATATAACACTGTATATCTAAAAGTTACAAAGTTATATATAGTTATATATAGGATTTAAGGGAATAGATTTAATAAAGGACACAACATTTATAGAGTTATTTTTAAAATTTCACCCAAAGAGTCAAATTCAGAAGAGCACAAGAGAATGGTCCATGCACTAGAAGCTGAAAGAATCCAGCAGAGAGCCTGGATCCCATGGCAATGTCCTTCAGGAGTACAGGTGGAGCAAGCCTAGGATGCAAAATGTGTCATCAACTGTATCAAGGATGTGTATGGGTAATGTTCAAAGGTCCATGGAGAAAGCTACACAGTCTGTGCCAGCAGATGAGAGATCTGAACTACTAGGCTGAGTGAGCTGCACTGAAGCCAGCAAGTGACCCTCAGGGTAAGGACCAGGGCCTCCCAAAGAGAACTGCAACCATCCTCAAGGACAGCGATGACCTGAGATCCTCTGATGATGTGAGTAGCTGAGTTCATATGAGGAAAATCAGTGTAGCCAGCTTCTCCAGGAGAAGCAGCAGCACAGCACCTTGCCCTCCAGTTCTCCTGCTGGCAAGCATCCACCTGCAGGCCTTCCACACCCAGCACCATGCTAACTAGGTTCTGTAGGGTATTCCAAGTTGTTCATTAATTAATCTACCACATATATCCATACATTGACCTCATTATATCTATCATGAGGTTTAAATACGTCTATTCTTAAGAATAAGACCATCCAGGTATTTTCGGTCACCGAGTGGTATTTGTTTTGTTCTAAGGAAAGCTTACTTTATGAGTTTCTAGTATTTTCTTTTACTTTCTGTAAGTGATGTTTATAAGAAATAATGTTTGTAAGAAGAAAGGTCAATAGGAAAAGAATAGTGTATTGTTCAGCTTGGCATTTAAAGGTTATTCAGCATGAAACAAATGCCAGCCCTGGCACTTAGTGTCTATTTAAATATGATAAATGTAAGAACAAACTTTTATGTGAAGTTATAACGCAAATATCATTCGAGGCGCAATTCCACTCAGGCCTGATCCTTAATCCCCAGGGATTCTCAAGATTTAGTAAAGAAACTGACATATCTGTCATATGAATCTCAATTAAGTTACTCTCACAAGTTAGTTCATTCCCCAACATCCAGCACATTCCACACCCTCAGCACTAGAGTATCTCAGCTCAGATCTGCGGCACAGCACAAGGATAACCACTGCTGTTGAATAACTACCAATAATTTAATAAGTGGAGGTTGTGGGTGTGTACATTCCAAGATCCTTAAGGGGCACTGTCAGTGTTGCCGCAAGTGCCTTTCCTCTGTGGAGAAAGTTTGTTCCATACTGTATGAACAAAAGCACAAAAGCAAAGACAAACAAACAGATGTGCTTCCCCTGCTCACTGAGAATGTGCTGTCCCTGCTCTCCTAGCAATTAGACAGGTAAAGTCCTGTGGACTGCTAATCCCAGCTGTGACCTTGCGGGCCCGGCTGCTCGTGAGGCTGCCTTTATCTCCTGACCAGGAAAATGACTTCCATGTGTCCTTGTTCTTTTCCCTGATTTGGGAAGGTTGAACCTCTGTGATGAGTTGCACTATTGGATGTTGAAATTATGTCTTCTTTGAGTCCTTGTCCTGACTGTGATCTGCATGGAGAACATTTTTTTCCATCTCCTTATCTAAATATCTAAATCATTTTTCCACACATAATTATGTAAACATCTAATGGAGGTGTGCTGGTACATTTAGATAAACGTATCCATCTGTGGGGTGTAGATTTCTCAAAGAGACACTGAATAATATTTTTTCATTTACTTCTGTCTAGTGTAAATTAAAAATTCAGCAAAATATGAATGATTAAATGCACAGCTGATGGTTAGGAGATTCCATGGTTCACCCACATTTAAAATTTTATACTTAAGTTTGTAATTATAGAAGCTATTTTTTTTGCTAGTTACACTGCTATTTATTTCTTTTTTTTTCCATTTATTTTTATTTTATTAAAATACAAATGTCAATCAGACAGTTTCAAGATACCTTAACCATACAGAGTCGATGAATTAATACATTGCAAACTGTTTTCATAACGTTTTGGTACTGTACAAGGTGCATACATGAAATTATATTTACAGGTTTTTTTATAGCTGAATTATATCAAAGATTCAATAAT
>PVKA01031253.1:0-26451 GCA_004027165.1 Ctenomys sociabilis
AAAAAAAAAAAAAAAAAAAAAAAAAAAAAAAAAAAAAAAAAAAAAAAAAAAAAAAAGTGGGGAGTCTTCTTCAGTCTTCTCTGTGAATCATTAACTCCTAACTTGAAATTCAAGTAATGTACATCTAATTGACAAAGCCTAGATCCTAGGCTGAAATCACCCCTGAAAAAGCTAGCGTTTTCAACTTCCTAATTTTGAAGCACATTCTAACACCTCCCAAAACACAGAAGGTTGGTAAGTTCTCAATGACAGAAAGGGGTTCAGATGCAGGTCATTCAAAAAATCACAAATAGATGCTGTAGGAAATACAGAGCAAGGAGCTCAGATTACATATTTCCAGCTCTGCCACCCAGAAGAGAAGAGAATCTTTTTCATTGATCACCCAGTTCAAAGCCTGGCAGTTAGTAAACATGTGCTGCACTGAAGTGGTCCAGAGGCTTAACAAATAAAGCCTGATTCTAAGTCCTAAGACTTCTTTGTGATTAATACTGACAAATTAAGATGGAATTAAAGTCTTTTGTCACTCTAGTTTCTTCATGTCTAATACATTTTTACCCTGAACTTTTGTTTAATGAAAGGCAGACTAACCTGTCTCGCTTGTGTTTAACTTGCATGACAAATTTCTTTCTGTGAGTGAGGAAGGGGAGATAGAATATTCCTGAAAAAAAAAAAAAAAACTGGAAATCTGGCATCTTTACCTGTGGAAATCTACTGAAATAGAAAATGAGATTCTTACCTAGGAAGAATATTTTAAAAATGTAAAATTGCTGTTAACACTAAAGATACATTAGCAGGGTCAAAACTGGGATCAAAAAGAATGCAATAGGCAAGACAGCTAGCAAATATAATTCTGTTTCATTGAAAAATAGGTCAAGAATTTAAAATGCAATGCCTTGAAGAGTTTCCACAGATAGAATGACATTTGATAGCAGCAAGAAACTGATGGAAATTCTTATGCAGGTGCCGATACTAATTTTGTTAACACATACCCGAGAGCGAACATCACTTGCCCTGACTCTGTAAAGTTGCCCATGGAGAAGAAATGAAGAGGGCAGATTGACACCATTCTTAAAGAATGGTCTGGAGCCACAGCCTTCCTGTATGCATTGTCCTCTATTTGCTTCAGTTCAATTCTAAAGAGTTTGTAGTGGGGAAAACCCTGAGGGGGCTCCTGTTTGGTTCTGACTTTAGTCACCCTTACTTGGTATATGTGCTGCCGAAGCGAGCACTCACCCTTACTTGGTAATAGAAGTGAGGGTGTAGGAAGGGCCGGCCAAATAGCTCAGTGGATTAAAGCACCTGAAAGCAGGTGCAGGGGCTTGGGGTTGAATCCCCAGGCCTGCCATGCTGCTCTCCAACCCCCAGGATGCACTGAGATGGCAATTGAGACTGGCATGGTGGTGCATGCCTATAATCCCAGCTCTTAGGAGACTGTACACAGGCAGATCACTATGAGTCCAATCTAGTAGTGAGACCCTGAACATATAGACCCTTCCCTAAAATACAAAAAAAAAAAAGAAGTGAGGGTGTAAAGGCCAGTGAGATAGCTCAGCAGATAAGTGCCTGCTTTGGCAAGTGCAGGGACCAGGATTTGATCCTTGGTCCCGTATGCCATGCCATTTCCCACCCCAGGTAGCAATGAGCCAGCGACAGAGTCCAGGTATGGGGGTGCACACCTCTAATCCCAATGCTGGGGAGGCTGAAAACAGGACGATCACCATGAGTCTGAGCTGCATAGTGAGGCCCTGTACCAAATACTAAAATTAAAAAAAGAAGTGAGAATGTAGTAAGTCTTCAGGATTTTCGCTTATTTCTCATAGGGGCATTCTTTGCCTCGACTGTGACTACTGCTGTCTGTTTCTCACGTGGGGAGAGGAAGAGAGTGATGCTATAGAAAATTTCAGACGTGAACAGAGTAACTGCACTCAGGATTCTAGGTACAGATCAACAACAATCTCGGGATTCTTTGGCATGCAAGGTCTCAAATACCTAAAATACAGAACATAATCATGACAAGGTGTGGCTCAAACAATTTTAGTTGTTGTGATCCAAAAAATAGAAGTCCCAGCAGTCATTTGGCCACAAGCTATAATCAGAGTAATTTTACCATTTTAAGTGCAATAGTAGATTTGAGGCCATCAACTCAGCAAGGAAAAAAATGGGTCAAGTTAGATGGGAGTATTGATTAGACCAGCTTAACTTCTGGAGAAAATTTGCCTGTGTCTACACAATTTATCTGTTCTGTATGGGAAGACCTTCTCAGTTGTAATTTGCGAAATTTCTTCCCTAAGAAATTTAGAGAAAGAAATTAGAGGCAGTCTGCTTGGAGGATTGGTTGTTTCTTGGGCGTTTGAAGGGTGGACCTTGGGCACAACAGGAGCCAGGGTTCACAGGCATTTGGATTCTGTATCTTTCTCTCTGTTCTGCCTGCTCCTGTTCCCACTCTCGGGCAGGTCCTTTTCAGGAGCAAGATACTGGCAGCCTAAGCCTGAATCATTATTTAAGCCTTTTAATCTCAGAGAAATTGAGGGTATCTTCTACGACAACTCTACCAATTAGCTTGCCTTGGCTCCTGTGTGCATTTCTGAGTAATTGCTGTGCTGGCGGGTAAGGCTACTCTGATTGGTTGGCACTCAGCCAAATGGCCACCCCTGAAACCAGAGGGCTGGGCAGGACCAGTCCAATGGCACCATACGGATTGAACAGAATTACTAGAGAATAAAGGAGAGGTGGCTCATGAAAGAGATCCTGCACAGACAGCTGTCTGAGTATCAATACATTTATGTCCTAAGTACATTTTTAGAATTATTCACATTTTATACGTGAAAGTTAAAAAGGAAAAAGAAACCAAAATTTCAAGC
Organism: Ctenomys sociabilis; assembly: GCA_004027165.1. Taxonomy (NCBI): domain Eukaryota; kingdom Metazoa; phylum Chordata; class Mammalia; order Rodentia; family Ctenomyidae; genus Ctenomys; species Ctenomys sociabilis. Next base: position 2,862 of record PVKA01031253.1, read on the forward strand.
ACTACCAATGCCTTATTTCCCATAGCCCTTTGAGTTTCTACCTTGCTCCTTTATCACCTCACAATCAGTCTATCAAAATCATATCCACAGGACTAGGGAGATGGCTCAGAGGAATAAGCACTTCCCTGGCAAGTGCAAGGGCCTGAGTTCAATCCCCAGTTCCACAACAAAAAAAGTTAAAAATCATATCCATGGCTCTTGAGGCTCTGTTCAAATGCTATCCCTTTAGAAAAATCTTACCATCTGAGCCCTACTCCCTCCTCTGTCCCTGTAGCAAGACTCCCTGGCACTTACACTACCCTGCCCTTCCATCCCTTATGTAAGTGTAGTTTTGCCTAACATGCCCGCTGTGACCACCACCACAAGATTAAAAGATCAAAAACACTTAAGGACAGTAAAGAGCAAGAAAAGAAAAAAGTCAATGTCTGTCTTGGATTCTATGCTTTCTCTTTGTCTAAAAAAGAAAAGAAAAAGAAATAGCTGAATAATATAGAGCCATTGTCCTCAGTATTCTGAGTCCTCAAAGATAAACCACAACAGAGAGAGAGACAGAGAGAAAGATAAATTCTGAGTCCTGAAAGATTATCCCTGGTGTTTTGTCCATGGTGTTTATTCTCTCTGTCTCTATCTGTCTGTCTGTCTGTTTGTCTCTCTCTCTCTCCATCCCTCCTCCCCCCCACCATTCCTCCATTTATTTCTTCTTGGTTTATCTTTCAGGACTCAGAGTCCTGAGCACAATGGCTGTATATTATTCAGCTATTTATTTTCTTTTTTAGCCTGTGCAAAATAAAGACTAAATCTGCAGATAAATTGTAAATTCACAACTTCATAAGAATTGACTGTAGTTTCTGACCTAAACATTCCCCCTGTTCTGATGAGTAAGACTTCCAAAGAATGAAGTGATTAAGATCAGCTGAGTTAGTGCTTCAAAATTTTATACCAGATGGAACATGATACATTTAACCTATTGCAGAAAGGAATTTGCCTTAACATAAACTCCAATTCTATCAGGCTTCTTAGACAACCAAGTCCCTCCTACCATCATTTGTGACTGATTTCCAAGTCCCTTGAAGATGGAGGGCTGGATTCAGTGATATCAAGTAACCTTCAGCCCCAACTCTTGGATTTCTTCTCATTTCCTTTAACTGTTTGGGTCTTTATTGCTCTGTGTCCTTATCACCAGGAAGTCCATAAACTGCAATTCTAATCAAATTACATTTAGAGCAAAAGTGTCAGGTGTAGAGCTTATAGAAGCTTACAACACATGCTCCAAAAAAAAAGACATTTCCTTGCGTGTTCTAAGAATATCTAAGTAAAGTAAGTGGTAAACTCAGTTTCTAGGTTTTTGTCGTTTCTTTCTTTTCTTTTTTTTTTGGCAGAACCAGGAATTGAACTCAGGACCTTGCGCTTTCCAGGGAAGTGCTTAGTTCTTTTTTTTTTTTTTTTTTTTTTTTTTTTTTTTTTTTTTTTTTTTTTTTTTTTTTTTTTTTTTTTTTTTTTTTTTTTTTTTTTTGCTTTTGTCATTTCTGACAAGGCTATGCAAAAAGCCAAAGAAGTGTCATGTTTTAACACCAGCTGCAATGTTTTCAGTGTCACTCCTGTTTTGTCCATGGTGTTTACTCGCAGGCTGTGTGTGATTCTGAAGATATAAAGGGAAGTTCCTGTGAGTTCACTTGGCTGTCTAGCGTTATATCAGCCCAGAACAAAAGGTCAACTTTTTATTACAGCTTGTGTCTCAAAACCCCCAAAGCCTTATGCACTCATAGGTGGGGCTTTTATAAAAGTGGCTGGATCTGGAGGATTTGGCCCTGGGACTGATTCATGGTGCAACACTAGGCTCAAGGGCGCTCAAACTAAGGGTGCGAGTTCTGCCCGCCCCAATCAGCCTGGATAAGATATAAGGGATAAAAAAAGTCACATTTCTTTTACCTGCTGTCCACTGTACACTGTTTCTCCAAGCCACCCCGCCTTGGTACCAGCAGATTATGGACTGAAACCTCTACAAACTGTGAGCTAAATAAATCTTTACTCCTTTAATTCTGGGTGTTGGGGATTTTGTCTCAGCGATAACAAAAGTAACTAAGACATATTTTATCCAAAAGCTGTTCTCAACCATCATGGTTTCATTGTCCAAAGCCCTTCTTACTTGAGACTAGGTTAATGACAGGTCTCTGTAAAACTAAGAGAAAGAAGAAAAAAGAAAGAAAGGAACAAAATGGAAGTGAAAAGTTCAATTCTTTATTTCAACACACATTTTGCCTCGCATGAAGCAAATTAGACTGGGCATTGTGGGGTTTTTCAGAGTTGAAAAGAACTAAGATAACCAGTGTTTACATTAATTACTGTAAACATCGTTCATCTTTTCAGCAAATATTTACTTATCTGCTACCTTGTGCCACACATTACTAGGCCACAGGTCTCATAGAGAAAAAAAGTAGATCCCTTCTCAGCTCTCCTGGAGAGTGCAGCCTCCTCAGAGAGACGTTAGGTAAAGCATGGATAGATGTTAAAGTGCAGTGGGAAAGAAAAAAGAAAAGGCTTGAAAGCTCTAGTCTACTTGAGGAAGGAGATTTGGGACAGTGAATAAGGAAGAAGAATTAAAACAAAGATAGGGGCTCAAAAACGGTACTTTCCTGAGGGACTGGAGAATAGGTAGGGATGAGTCAACTAAAACACTGGGCAAAAGCATCTGAGGCAAAGGGAAAATTAGGTTGGGAAAACCTCTTGAGGAAGGGGAGCTAGGCATAGTGGTGCATGCCTATAATCCAGCACTTGGGAGGATGAGGCAAGAGGATCCCATCAAGTTCAAGGCCAACCTGGGCTGCATAGTGATGTCAAAGCCTGCACTATACATACAATATGCTGAGACCTTGCCTCGAAAAACAAAGAGGGAGGGGGAATGAGCATGGGAGGGAGAGAGAGAGAGAAAGAGAGAGAGGGCAAAGAGAGAAAGAGAAGAGACAGGCAGAGACAGAGAGAGAGAGGAGAGAGAGAGAGTGAGAGGCAGAGACAGAGAGAGAGAGGAGTCATTCTTAAGGAAGAGACTCTGAATTGTTAAATGATATCACCTTAGGCTTTATAGAGAAGGGGAAAGGGGTCCAGTGAAAGGGTGATGGACAGGAACCCACCAAATTTTAAAAACAATGAGAATCCACTGGATGATTTTAAGCAGGACCTTTATAGTACAATTTACAATGCTCTAAAGATCATTCTGGCAGCCTTGGTGAGAAGTACAGGGTGAAGAAAATGTAGAAATAGGGAAATGTGGTAGAGACATGATGGTGGCAGTAGAGACAGAGACGAGATGTGTTTGAGACTTATTTTGAAAGCTCTATTCCCTCCATCATATAGCTAGAATCCATAAGACCGATGTCCTGGGGTTATAAAAATAAAGGAAAATATGTATGTAATGAGTTCATAAAGACACCTGACATACAGCACATGGTTAATAAATGTTAACTATTACCATTTTCATTATTCTCAGAAATCATTCAAGTAAAAATATCACTTTTTCCACATTGAGAAGCCTCTAGACAGTTCTCATTCAAGAATTAAAATACACATTCTATATCTGGCCCCCAAACAAAATGCTAAGGGAGCACAAGAGAAAGACGAGATATGGCTCTGGAACTCAGAATAATCCCAACTTTATATATGGACATAAAGAAATGATAAGATGAATACTTTTCAAACAAACACAGTAATGCTTTTACTTGGTACTCTCTCAGATCTCTGAGAAACTGAGGCAGAAAGATTGCTAGTTCTATCCCTGAGCGACTTAGTGACTTAGCAAGACCCTGTCTCAAAATTTTGAAAGGATGGGAATGTATCTTAGTAAGAAGGCCTTAGGTTAAGCCCCACTACCTCAAAAAGAAGAGCTCCAAAGGAATCAGAACCCCTAGCGTTTACTTAGGTAAGAATCCTCCACATGGAACAAAAGTCCTAGTGCACAGTGAACACTATTTAAATCTCTTGTTTAGACAGCTGCTTCAAAACAATAGGTTTGTGTAATGAAAAGTCTCCCAATTTTTAAGTAAACTCTAAATAGAGTTTGAATTTGACTCATCTAATTTGCATTTATACATCCTATCTAAATCTGTTACTGGCCATTAGCCGAGCACTGAAAACAATCTCTTAACTCTGCCAGTGAAACAAAGATGCCTCAAAAAAGAAAACATTGGCAAAGGTGCCAGAATACACACTACTGTCTTAGTACCTGCCATGTGCAAGACCCCATGGTAGGAGCGGTCCTCCTCTGTCTCAGGGAGGAGGACACTGGGGCTTACTGAGTTCCCAGAATGTCTGAGCAAGGGTTACAGAGATTGTGGTGGCAGAGAAGAAGGTTTGAACCCAGTCTTAGGGCCGGCGGTATAGCTCAGCGGACTAAGCGCTTGGTTAGGTAAGCACAGCGGTTAGGGTTCAATTCTGAGTTCTGCATGCCGCGCCAGCCCTGCCTTCCGGTGTGCTGAGCCAGCGATGGAGTCTAGGCGTGGTGGCACACGCCTGTTATCCCAGCCTTAGGAGGCAGAAAGCAGGAGGATCACTATGAATGTGGGCTGCATAGTGAGACCCTGTCAAATTAAAAAAAAAAAAAAAAAAAAGGAGGCTTGAACCCAGGCTTGCACAGTACATGGGACTGTCCGAACCAGCCAACCGTGAAAGCGCTTGGAAGATCAATTCATGATGAACGATTTCTCTGGAAAATATCCTCACTGTTTCCTTGTTGTGCATGAATTCTTGATGCTATGGAAAACTACATGGGTATGTGCCATATGTGCAGTTTCCTCAAAGAGCTCGCATAGCCTTATTCAGGAACTCAAGAGGGCCCAGGATACCAAAAATGTTAAAAAGTTGACCTAATTTATCAAGATTTAAGATGTAGATGCTTATGGATTTAATAATTTCACTTTGTGAATCCCAACTAAATGTTTAACAGAATTTCTGCCAAGATGTTTGAACACTGCAGCCCTGTTTATAAAAGAAAACATCAGAAATATCCCCAAAACCCATCAGTGGGGATTCAACTAAATAACTAATGATGTAATTGTACAACAGAACATTATAGGCAGTTTTTTAAATGAAGGCAGTGCTGGGCAGGGTGGCGCACACCTATAGCACTCTGAAGGCTGAAGTAACAGGACTGCCTGGAGGTCAAAGCCACCCTGGGCTACACAGTGAGTTCAAGGCCAGCCTGAACTACCTAGTGAGGCTCTGTCTCAAAAGAATAAATGAATAAAATACAATGAAGATAGCTTTTAAATAGTCTAATATACTCACAAAGTATAACTAAATGAAGAAAGCAAGTGGCAGAACATGACTACATGTTCAAAAATATGTCTGTACATGTGTTTAGGTATATGGAGTTTTACATGCTAGAAAAAAATCTAGAACATTATTCTACAATACAAATATAATATGAGCCCATAGAAACTTTTAAATTAGCCATATTAAAAATGAAAAGATGGGGCTGGGAGATAGCTCATTGGTCAAGTACCTGCCTGGCAAGCACAAGGACCCAAATTTGATCCCCAGTACTACATGCCCTGCCGGCCCCAGAACCCTGGGCATGCAGTGCTGGCCTCAAAACTAGGGATACTGGCACATGCCCATAATCCCAGCACTGGGGAGGCTGAGGCAGGGGGATCACTGTGAGTCTGAACTACATAGCGAGACCATGTATCAAAAGAATAAAAAAAATTTTTTTGAATAAGGGTAAAATTAATAATATATTTCATCTAATCTAATGTATCAAAATGTTACATTAGATTAACATTGTAACCAACATAAAAACTATGAATGAGACATTTTACATGTTATATTGATATATTTTTTCATATTAATGTAAAAAAACTCTTCAGACTCCAGTGTAGATTTTTCATTCCTAGTACGTTATAATTCAGACTGGTCATAATTTAAATTCTCAAAGCCCCATGGGCTAGAAACATCTGCAGCATCAGCAGACTAAGCCCCTGCTTAGGCAAGCACAGGGACAGGGGTTCGATCCTTGTTACCACATGCCGTGCTGGCCCCGCCCCTGGGCACCCTGTGTCCGGGAGTGGATATGGTGGCACATGCCTGTAATCCCAGCACTGGGAGGCTGAAAATAGGAGGATCACTTTGAGTCCAAGCTTCATAGTGAGACCTGCACAAAATACAAAAAAAAAAAAAAGCATCTGCATTGAACTGTGGGTCCAGCTCATCTGGCCTAGGAAAGGGAAATAGAGAAGAAAACAAACAAGAAATTTATATTTTCATAAACATTCTATAGCACGTATATTTCTGTTTTTAGAGGCCAGGAAAGTGAGGCTGGTGAACATTTTATCTTCTGTGCTCAAATTCCCACTGCCAATAAGGGCTGGAGCTGGCATCTGATACAATCTGATCCCAAACCACTGTTCTTGGCAGCTATGCTATGTCTGCTTTCCTTCCTGGAGTGTTGACTGGGCCCCGTCTTATCCTCATAAATTAAAAAGAAAGTCAATAAAAGAAAAGGAAATATTCTTTCTGTTCCCAGGTTACCAGAAACTACATGAGTTCAGAGTTACGGGAGTTTTTTTTTTAAAGAAGTGAATGTTATATATTGGATGTATTTCAGAAGAGGTTTTGCTAATTCAGAGCATGTAATTTTCACTGATGTGCTTACAAATGCAACTTGATCTCACATTATTCTCAGAACAATTGAAAGGAAGGAGGGGAAATCATGTCTTTATGAAACATTGAGTCATTTTCGAGTCATAAAGAATATCAGCAAGTACCTTGTTTCAACGTGTACCGAGCCTTCTACATCCCAGCCTTGAGGTTTCCTGTGTGCTTGGCTGGCTCTCCTCTGCCCGGAGCTCTGCTTTATCTTGCAAGATATTATAAATCCAGCCTAAAGCAGCCTGTGGCTGTTACCTGAAAGGCTGTGTGTGCACTTTAGAACTCTCAGGGAATTATATTTGTTCTTTCTACAAAGTGAGGCCCTAGGTTTGGCTTTACATATTCTTCCAGTTGTTACATGGGCACAAAGACTATGACTATTCCTTAACACTGCTGCTTTCTAGCACAAGAAGAGCCAAGCATGCAACATCCAGATCAAAGTCTGAATGAGTAAAGGGCAATCCATCTTTTAGCTAGTCCGCAAGGACTGACCAGGATGTTAGCCATGGCTTGCCACGTGCTAAGGGTTACAGCAGATGCTAAACAAGAAACTGTGACCTCACCTGACCCTAGAAAGGTGTTGATTATCAAAGCTACCACATCTTGAATGGCCAGACTAAGACCAGGCCTTGGGGTTAATACACAAGACATAACATGAAGCGTGGTACTGGGGCCCTGGCCTTGAGTTACCGATCTCCTGCTCAGGTGTCTGATGAATAAGAGATAAGGTATACATTAGCTACAAGGGGAACCTGGATGATCACAGTTGGAGGAGGACTAAAACCAGGAGGCCTTGGCCTTTATTACAGGTACAGCCTGACTGGGGGTGTTGGTGGGCTGCAGGAAGCTATGGGGATGAAGTGCTGATACAGGCCAGGCTCAAGGACTGAGGAACAAAGCATTTTTTCAAAAGCACACAGGAATAGTCATGGTTAACTAGTAACCTGATTATTTGCTAACTGCAGCTGCTGAGCTAAGAAGAAGGTTTGGGTGCGAGTCACAGAATCCTCTGCTCCAGGGCTTATCTTGCTTTGAGACGCCAGGACTTCCCAGACCATTTGCGGGTTTGGGCCCTGTCCTTTGGCCTGGGGATTAATTTCATACCCACGCCAGTCACAGGCCTCACCACAAGTCACTTAGGCCTAGGACAGACTCTCAATTTACTTTATACCATTTTATTAATAACAATTCTTGCCTGTTCTGCACCACATCAGGCTGGTCCTCAGCAGCTTGGGATAGCACAAAAGTTATAATAATAGCGATAGTGACTGCGTTTTTGAGCATTTGCTGAGCTAAAATCATGGCAGTTTATGGACCTTCTCATTTAGTCCTACAACAAGCACTTGTAGTTTGTATTATTGTCATCATTAAAGAAGATGGCACATTATAGAGAAGACTACTCCAAAGAGAAGAGGAAAAGCTGGGATGTGAGTCCAGCTCATTTTATCTTCAAAGAAGAATCTTTGTTTTTCTACTCATAATCTGATAGTTTCACTATATTATTTAACTTAGCATCAACTCAGCTGCAAAAGAAAAGACAAGAAACATTTGACACTAACTTTTTTTAAAGAAAAGGGTATTCTCTTAACCATAAGGAAGAGAAAGGATGAAATATTCTAGCATCCAAACAGGATCCCAGAAGCTTCATTTCTACTCATCAGGTGAGATTGGTTTGTTTGCCACCTCCTGCGGAGGTGATATGGATGGAAAGGTATCGGAAGGATGTGGCCCCTCCTACCGTCACTAGGCACCAATACTTGACTTGCCTCCTGTAGATAAGTCTCTTGAATGCTGTTCACATGACAATGGCTTGTGATTACCCAAAAATGCAGGAGTCCTCCCCCATGCTGAGCACTAGCTCAAGGGATGACTAGGACAACTGTCTGCTGGACCCTATCACCCCCACCACCCTGTTCAATGGCTGCTGTATCATTTTGTACCATTCCAGGAGATACAGGGAAGGGCCCAAACAGGATGCTTAAATTACATTTTTCCCAATGTTTTGGCATCATAAGAAGTGACTTGGCCACCTGGGTGAAGGATTTTGAGGGTGAATGAGGCTGGCAGTGTATCATACATTGATCCTAGTTTGAACACCACAGGGGCAATACTTTGCCTTATCTGTTGCTACATTCACAAGGCCACGCACACAGCTAGACCTGAGGAGCACAGGAAGATTCAACGCATGGGCCCCGCCCTCACTGACATGTAAACATGCAATTAAAATGTAAAGGAATGAGGGTTGATGGGAGAAGTAAAGGGTTTGTGAAATAAAGGCTTTGTGTGCAAGGAACTAGGGAAAAGCTTCTGACAGTGAATGACATCTCAGCTGGGACTTGAATGATGAGTAAAAGTTAGCCAATTGAAGAAATGTCAGAAAAATTTCAGAGCAGAAGAAACATGTACAAAGGCTCTGGGGCAAAAGAACTCAAAAATCAGAGGAAGAAAAAAATAAACAAGCTACAGAAATTGACAGTAGCTTTTAAGCCATATTAAGGAATTCAGACATTATCTAGGGGAAAATGGGAAAAATAATATTATGATATGGGAACTGGCATTTTTAACCTAAGTCTTCACACCATCTAAGAAAGACAGTGGCTCTGAAACCAGCTAAGCTTCTCTCCAAAATTTCTTTTGTGCCTTCTCCAACTTTTTAAGCTTTGCTGGTATATGTGTTAGTTGTCAAAATGCCCCCAAATAGGTTTATCCTTTTAAGAAGGAAGAGAAATTGCTAAAATCTCTATTGGCTCATTTAGGAGGAAAAGGATAGTACTTCCATCAGGCCATAAATAACCTTCCCCCACTTGAGTTCACCACACTTAATCTGTTACTTGTGGGCTTCTTTGGTTTTGATTTTGTCAGTAAGACAAAATTGTTATCTTCTAAATGCTTCAGCAGCCGGGCGTGGTGGCGCATGCCTGTAATCCCAGCACTAGGGAGGCTGAGGCAGGAGGATTGTTGTGAGTTCGAGACCAGCCTGAGCTACAAAGTGAGCTTAAGGCCAACCCGAACTGCACAGTGAGACCCTGTCTCAAAAAAAGACAAAAAAAATAAAAAATAAAAAAAAAATAAATGCTTCAGCAAGAGCTATGTGGAAGTCATTCTGCTACATCTTCTACTTAAGACATGTACATGACAATTATGGAGGCTGTGATGTAGAGGGAAGGAAAGAATTTTAAAAGAAGATGTATCCATTTTCTATTCTATAGAACAACTTATCACAAATGTAGATGCTAAAGCAACACATTTGTGTTATTTCTATGTCTGTGGTGAAGAGAATGTATACGTTACCTAGATCCTCTGCAAATTAAGGGTAAGTCAGGACTCAGTTCTTATATAGAAGCTCAGTTGAGAAATTATTTACATCTGTCATAGTAAGGATTTGCAAGGGGAATAATTTAATACAGGATACATAATTTATAGGATTATTTTATAATAGTCACCCAAAGAATCAAATACAAAAGAATACAAGAAATCAGTCCACACACTAAGGACCAAAGAATCTATCCAAGGGTAAGGACCTCATGGTAATGTGCTGCATGAGTCCAACTAAAGACCCAGAGCCTATGACAATGCTCCCTACAAGTCCATCTGGAGATCTAGAGCCTATAACAATGTCTCGTGCAAGTCTATTTCATGTGTCTGTGCTGGGAAGGTCCGAAGGTCAGTGGTGGAAGCTAGAAAATCTGCACTAGCGGGACAAAGGATCTGTGCTAATACACTGAGGAACCTGCACTGGAGCCAGGAAGCAATGCTCAAAGTAAGGACCAGGGCCACCCCCAAAAGTACCACAACCATCTGCAGCAACAGTGAGGTCTTGAGCTCCTCAAATGGTAACAGTCAGGTTCCTGCCAGGAAAGGCAGCATAATAAGCTCCTCCAAGAGAACCAACAGAAGTGGAATCACCCCCTCTTCTCCTTTTTATGTTGTTCGCAACAGTGCTCAGGTGGGCTCCCACACCCAGATCTATCCTGAGTCAGTTCAGCTGGCTCAGTAGAATAAGCACTTGCCTGGCAAGCACAAGTTCAATCCCCGCTTCCACCAAAAAAAATCAGTTCAGCTGGACGTTACAAGTTGACCTCCATTAGTCAATCCATCACAATATCCATGCGTACCCAGCTCATAATCAGAACTCAATTCCTTGTGGCCATCAACCTAAGGGGCCAGGCTTCTTGCTAGTATTGACATCAGTCTGCCTTTTTCTCCTAAGACATTGTCCCTGGCTCCTTGCTGCATGAACCTGTTAGCATTCCACTTATATCTTTGGGGGTTTTTTTTGTTGTTGTTGTTGTTGTTGTTTGTTTGTTTGTTTGGGGGTTTTTTTGTGGGTTTTGTTTTGTTTGGGGTTTTTTTTTGGTTCTTTTGTCCCTTATATCTTCAAAGCCAGAAGTGAAGAGACCTAGCAAAATGCCTCTGGAATCTTACATAATGTGAAATAATCATGGTAGTAACAGTTCATCACCCTTGCTGTTCTGTGGGATAAAAACAAGTCATAGTTCCTTCCTACACTCAGGAGCCAGGATTACACAAGGGCATAAACAGCTGTGCTCATGGCAGGGTCTGTCTGCCACAGATGGAGAGCAAGAGAAGATAATGAAAAATGGGGATGGAAAATGGATCTAGGTATATGTAACATTTTTAACCATGTATTACATGAAAGTACTGTGCCCCTGATCTTCATGTCTATTTCATCATTTAATCTTCTAAACCCCGTGTGGTTCAGTGTTTCTACCATGATCATTTGATAGAAGAGAAATACATTCAGAGAAGTAAAGCAAGTCCCCCAAAGTGCCCACAGTGTAAAAGCTAAAGCCAAGACTCATGGTTATTTCTATTAGATACCATAAACCAAGCTTTAACTATTATAGTATAAGTTGAGAGGAATGAAGTGAAAAGAGAAAGCAAGAGAATGAAAGAAAGAACAGAACACGAGAGAACAGAACTCTCATGCAAATTTGTTCCTAAAAGAATTGGCAGTCAACCTGTAGGTCTACCGCATTTTGGACTGGTTTCAGCAAAAACCACCCAATTAAAAACCATAAACTGAAGTGAAGCCAGTAGGACCAAAATGAGTCGCATGCTTCTGAACCTTTCTCTGGCTCACCTGAGTTTTTCAGAACCTGAAGCCAAACCCTCTACCCAAGCTATGCTCCAAATCTCAGGGACACCCAGCTCACCTGGGCAGTATCTTAAACACATGTTCTGCCGAACTCCTCTGGGGGCACCTCTGGGCCCAGGCATCCAGGTTAGAGCTTGAATCTGTTTGTCACAGCTCATTTGCAGTGTCCTGTTCTATTTCTGAATTCTCTGAAGCTCAGTGTCCCAGTAGCCATTCTAACCAGATGGCTCCCAAAGTGCTACTCAGGATCAGTCCTCAGAAGTCACCTTTTCCCACCACCTACTCTAAGAAGGGTGACTGGACATGGCCCAGTCCTGACTCCCCTCATGATTGCTGAGGCATTTGTCCTAAAGAGATACCTGAAAATACCACAGAAATCCTCCTCATACAGATACAAGGTGCTCTCGGGCATGACAGGAAAGGAAGGTATCTGGAAATCAGATCTCTCTTGCATCAACCCAGGGCAAACAGTTCAGCTGTCCAGTCCCCACTGCAGCTGCCTCTGACTTAACAAAAATCTCTGGCTGGCTCTGTTGATACATTTTTAGCCCACCTACTCAGGGGAAAACTGAGCAAAACCATTTTTTCTTTGTTCTTAGCCAAATGTGCTAGAGTGTCACCCACCAATAAACTAATACTGAGCTCTAACCTATGCAGAAGCACTAGGCCTGCACATGGCAGAGAATCAAGGAAACAGAAGACTATGTTTTCACACTTGGGACAGTTGTCTGGCTCTATCTTTTTCTAGCTGTGGTGCTGTCAGCAAATCCATGTTCTGTGTCTCAGGTGTCTGGCCTATAAAGTGCAGGCTGTAAGAGTTCCTATCTTGTGTGCCATTGTGCTACTTAAGACTACATGAAGACACAGCCCCAGCTGACCAAATGAATGCTAGTAGGCTTACTCTTAGGCCATGCTTGGCCTTCCTGCAAGGCAGCTCCAGTCAAGCTATGATGTTACATCTCTATGCACCTTGACGATAGAAACTCTGACACCCTCGTTCACCAACTGGCCTTGCTACTCAAAATAGCATGGGCACATATGGGGCCTCAGTGAATTTTGTTCAACTCTTATTTTACAGTTGAAGCGACTGTCCAATAAGCTGAATAACTTATATAAAGCTACAAAGACTGTATCTGGGATCTGTATATAAATCACTATGTCTGTAAAATATTCTTTCTATAACAACATTTTATCTTTCATAATCATTTGTTGAGTTTATTTAACACTCAAGCATGTGGAGCTATAAAGATTAGCAAGAGTTAGGTCCAACTCTCAGGAAATTAGGTCCAGTTGTCTATAAGATTTCATATTCCCCAAGTTCAGTTGTTTGCAAGAATTCACATTTCTGGAGTCATCCCCTGATCCTCTGAATCTAAGTCAAAATGGTATATGCCCATTGGTGTAAAGAGAGGCCTTCCCTGTTCCCAACTGATGTCCATTGATCTGGCCTCTTTCCTTCCACTGCATTAGCTGAGTGTGTTCCTAGGACATTGCTTCAGAGAAAAAAAAAATTTTGTATGAACTTGGGACAACCAAGTCCTGGATCCCTTTACCACCATGGTCCCAAGGTAAGTCTCTAGAACTCAATGACCTCCTGCTCTCTCTCCCAGCCATTTGCAAAACACAGGCAGATTAAATTCAAAAGCTAGACAAGCTGTTCTTCTGAAAGCAGTGCATATCAGCAAATGTGATTAGGAACACTAATTCAGAGTTTATCCCATTTTCCTTCCTGGTTTTGTTCTCTGTGATCATCAGAGGCAAGAAATAAAGGAAAAAGGTAGATTTTGTTGTAGTTTTTGTTTTTTGGTTTTTTTAAAGAAAAGTCTAAATTCATTAGCTGAATTCCATAGGACTATGTGAGCAATCTCATAATAATCCTACCTCAATAAGAGAGAAGTTGTAACTAGTTCACTTAGGGTAATTATAGGGCTGCTTGCTGCCAGGATTTAAAGATAGACTTTGAAGTGTTTCTTTTTTCACTTGCCTCCTGCTGTGTGTGGGGAGAGGTTCCAGCTCCTGGGACGCTGGCCAGAGCTAAATGGGGGCCAACTGGAGCAAGACACCAAGATTTGTTTCTTGTTTTCCTATACTCCAACTACTAAGAACACAGACATTTTACCACCACCATCTCCCTTGGAAAATCCAGGCCCTAAGTAGGATTATGACAAGATACATTGCACAAACCTTCAGGTTCTGCACTAGAACAATGGTTCTAAAAGTGAGGTTCTCAGGCCAGCAGCATCAGCCTCAACTAAGAATGGATAGAAAAGCAAATGATCTGTGTGTATGCACCACAAGGTAGAGTTTATGTAAGCAATCGGCAGGGTCATTTATGATGCTGAAGAGCTGGACGTGGCCTAAATACCCCTCTGTCATCTACTGGTTAAATAAATGGTGGTAAATAATGATTATGGGATGTCAAACTCATCTAGAAAGAATGAAATGGGTATGGACTACCTCTAGAAAGGTATCTACAATGTATTCTTAGGTTAAAAAGAAAAACAAATTACAAAACATGTGTGTACTATGACCCAAAAAGCTGCATGCATGTAGACTCATAGATGGGTGTGCACGTAGAGAGAAAGTCTTGGAAACACACATCTAGTTGATGGGAGGAGGGGAGGTTGTAAAAACTACTATAACTCCAGGTTATTGTGTTAACTGTAGCTGTTAGCTTCAGCTTTCATCATCTGTCACCAAGAATAGTCAACAGTTCACTGTCAAGCACTCCAGCCTTTCCATCCCACCCCCATAAAGATGGCTTCCCAGCTAAGATGTTCCAACCAGCACCCACTGTTACAGCCTTGCTTCCAAATCACCTTATTTTACCTATTTACGTACTCTCCACTTACTTTCTCTGTCTACCAGATTAAAATGAGATAAAGCCAATATATACATCAGACTCTTTCACCTGAAAACATTTCATTGGATACTCTAAGAGATAAGGGTTCTAGTTTTTTAGTATAATCTCAATCCCATTATCACATCTAATATTCCTTAATATCATCAACTACCCAGTCATTCAAATTTCTCCAAAGGCCTTACAATTTTTTTTAACAGGTGGTTTATTCAAATTAGACTCAAACAAGATCTATGTACTGTGGTTGGTTGACATGCCTCCTACATCTTTTAATCTGCAGGTCAGTGGTAGCAAAGCTATGTCACGTGTACTGCAGTCAACTATTTGTTATTATTGAATACTCTAAAAGGTTCACCAAAAACTGCTCCAGATTCTTACACACATACACACACACATACAAACACAAACCATAACACACACATTCCCTTTCTTTTTTCCATGCACTGTATTCATTAGAAAAGTTAGATCATTTATCTTGTAATCTCCCACTTTCTGAATTTTTCCTATTGCATTCCTGTGGTGGCATTTAATATGTTTTTCAATCTCTGCATTTCTTATAATGGATAAATCTATGTGCAGTCCAATACAGTAGCCACTAACTTCATGTGACTATTCACATTTAAACAAATTAATAAATTAAATTTGAAATTCAGTTCCTCCATCACACTAGCCATACGGCAGGGGTTCAATACATGCGGCTACTAAATTGGACCACACAGAATAGGACGTTTCCATCATCAGGAAGTCCTATTGGATAGCAGTGCTTCTAGAGTTATCATACAGTACTCAGATCATTGTCTCATGCATACCAAAGAGCAGTGAATACCCTGAAGTTCATGCTACTAGACAAAGTAAGGGAAGTAGATAGTATCACCAGATTCTACATTTGCCTGTTTTAAATGATAGCCCCTGTGTGTACGAAAGATAACTAGGTATTTGTAATGAGATTCTGTGTGATAAAAGTTCAGCAGTTCCCCATCACATAGCATCCAGGACCTTCACTGCCTCTTCCAGAGGGAAATTGAGGGATTTGATGTTACCCTGCAAGGCTCAGCCTTGCAGTTGTCATAGAACATGCTGTAATATGTCCAGGATAGCTCTAAATACTCATTCTGTCCTGAAGGTACAGGTGCAGCTATAAGTTTCCTCTTGACTATATTTTTATTTCAGTGTGTATGTAATGAGCCTATTTCATAACATACTTAACAGGTTTCTTCTGGCTTGCTTCTGTTATTTTACAAAACCCACAGGAACCACGTCAATACAGAATAGGTGAATATTTTTTTAAAATTAATTTATTTATTTATTACAGTGTCTCGCTACACATCACGGACTCTCTTTTTTTTTTTTTTTTTTGCGGGGGAGGGGGTCAGCTCAGCCTGCCCTGGGGGAGGGGCTGGCACGGCATATGGTGCTGGGGATTGAACCGCGATCCCTGAGAGCTTGCCTAAGCAGGCGCTTTAGACCGCTGAGCTATCTTCCCAGCCCAGAATAGGTGAATATTTGCAGCCAGTCAATGGAGAAGTCTGAGCAGCTGCATAGTACAGCAGGAGTCTCCCCCAGTTCCTGAGAGACCCTCAGTCACATTGTGAGGAACTGAGCAAAGCTGGGTTGTGATGAGAGACATGGAAGAATTTGGAGTTAGTGTACCATGATTCATAGATTTTGTTTGTTCTAATAAGACTTATATATAAAGCAGTAAGGTTGATGGTGAGCTATATAAATGTTTCTTCCCTCACTGAGTTTACAATCTGAAAGAGACAGATAAATAATCAAGATACTTCAGCACCACTTTAGAAACACACTGGCAGGCCTACTAGCCAGTATCACAAAGGCAAGTGGAAGAGACCTTGAATGGGCATTGTTATGTTTAAACTGATAGCTAAAGAACAATTAGCAGTAGATCTGGAAAAGAACAAGATTAGGCATAGAAAATATATTCTGGGAAGAAATTAAGAGTTAAGGAAGCCTGAGCAGTGGTAACACAAAAGAAAAACATCCTTAGAGCTGAATATTGGGTCATGCCTATGATACCAGCTCTCTGAGGCACTGAAGCAGAAGGATCAAAGTTTGGATGCAACCTGGGAAATTTAGCAACTTAGTGAGACCCTGTGTCAAAATGTAAAAGGGCTGAGGATGTAGCTCAGTGGTGAGCCCTAAGTTCAATGTCCAGAAGGGTACAGTAATAACCAGAAAGAAGCAGAGAGATAGATCAGAACAGAATGAACCCTACCTGCATGGGCTTCAGCCTCCCCATGCCTCAGTTTCTTCCTCCACCCAATAGGCATACTATCATGTAATGATGCCCTTATAGCCTAATGATATAACAGATGCAAAAGCATATTGCAAACTGTGTCTTAAAATCTCAGAGGCCAGCAGTGGCACTAGGCTGGAAGAGTCTTTTGTGTCTGGAGTGAATGTGAATTAGACAAAGGGTTCTGGAGTAGCCCTGGATCCAGCTTCTCCCAGCTCTCAAGAGACACTAGTGTGTACCTCTTCCCAACTCTATATTTGGTGATGCCATATTGGTAGTCAAGAAAGAAGCAATGAAAATTAGTAATTGCTGCAAAGTAGAACCTTCTTGGAAAAGCCAATTTACCAGCATAGCACACAGTGAGGGTAAAAGCAATGAGAAGCGTAGGGACCATGGGCAGCAATAATTAGAGAATATCTACCCACGACCAAAACTGAAAAAAGATTTTTGGCATGATTCTTAAAAGCATGACTATAGCGTCTCTTTCTACCATATGAAACAGACCCACCCAAAGCCAGTCTCTAGGGAGAACAGGAGGGCCTCTCCCTCAGGGCAGCCCACTTCCTGGAGGTTCCAAAACAACGTCAGGGACACCAGATAATGGAAGGGAGACTGGAGCCTCCCGGACCAACAGCTGCTGAGAGCTGCTTTCTTGAGCTCCCCTGGCCTGCAGTAAATTGGGTTTCAATGCTCTGCACAGGCAGAAAAAGGTAGCTCCTTGCCCTCCTGCTCCCTGTGCTGGTGCTGCAAGCTGGCATTTCCCTGTCACTTATCTTGCCTGCCTGCAGCAGAGATTATGCACTTTGTATAGGTGCGTTGGAAGAGAAAGCTTCCACCAGCAAGCATCTCCAAGGCCGATAGCTACACAGTGGAAAAACTGAGGCAATGATAGAACTCAGAGCATGTTTAAAATAATTTAGCCTTTTCATGCTAGAGATTGAGCTCACAGCCTTGTGCATATTAGGCAAGCACTCTACCACTGAGCTACATGTCCAGTCCATAAGGGAGCCTTGTCTAAAGGATGACCTAGAAGAATAAAATACTTATCTGTAGCTAGCATGCCTGAATTCTCCCCACTTTGAGGGGAAGCAACTAGCTGGAATGTTACAGTTTTATCCAGGAGTATGTTGACAGGACATTGAAGTTTCAGTTGAGTTCAGTTGGCATGATGTAATAATCACTCATTTGTTTAACAAATATATGAGTATTTACTGGTGCTGCTACGGTGTGAGTCCCATTAAGACAGAGTTTATGTCTTATATATTGTGGACACAGAAAAATCTTGGCTGAACAAATGCATGGATGGCATCGCTTTGCCAGTGCGAAGAATATAAATGTGAGGAAGTCAGAACACCTGCCGTGACAGACCTCCCAATCTGCCGGGCAGACAGAGAAGCAAACCGGCAATTACCGTGCAGGATGGTGCACGCTGTGATTGGGGAAGTATAGGGTACAATGGCTCACAGAACAGGAGCCGCAACCCAACCTTGCCAGGGGTGGGAAGGAGACAGAAAAGGCCTCCTGAAGGATAGAGAACCGCGCCGAAGCTTCCGGCACTTCCTAGAGAGGACCCTGTAGAAAGGGAGAGCTAATTATTCTACAATATCTGCTCTTCCTAAAGACTCAGTGTGGGAAAAGGATTGCAGGTAGCTGCTGGGATACTTAAAAATGGTCAAGGATTCATGATACTTTGCACTTCTCAGGCACTTTCAGGGATTTCTCTAAATTCAGCTTTTCTACTAAAAAAAAACATGACCTAATGCCAGAGTGATGTGTGGGTCTTTAGTTCCTTTGTGGAGCACAGCTGCTCCCTCCTTCGGCGGCATGCAGCTCTGTGCTGGTGGGGCACTTCTTCAAGGCTGTGTCTGCTTCATTTGTCATGAGAGGAGTGCTTTGAATTTTTTATTTGAAAGAGGCAAACAGGCTTCAGATTTGCAGAAGCTCCTGGTCATGAAAAATCTTGGCTTCAAGGCAGCTGAACTGAAAGGGAAGAATTCCCTAATGTCCCTTGTTATTCCCAAAAGGGATTGTGCCAGGTTATCTGCTCCAGTATCACCAACACACAGTGCCAATAAGTGACATTCAGCATACACACAAATACATATACAAGCCCTAAAGGATGAAGATGACGAAGCAAACAACTAGAAATCCAGACATGGCTTTTTTTTTTTTTTTTTAAGTGTGGGTCTACAGGGTCTCACTATGTAGATCAAACTCCTAGTGATCCTTCTATTTTCAGCCTCTCAAACACTGGGATTACAGGCGTACACCACCACGCCCAGTCTCCATCAACGCCTTGGCACACCCCAGGAGTGGGTCTGGCATGGTACTCCAAGGATCAAACCCCAGCCTGCTGCGTCTGCCTAAGCAGGCACTTTAATCCACTGAGCTGTTTGGCTGGGCATGGTTTTGTTGGGGTTTTTTTTATTTGTTTGTTTTGTTTTTTTAGGAAGATATAGCATTTGAAAAACAGCACATACCCTGTCACATTTGTTCCCCTCTTCAAAATCATTTTCTCAGAGGTCCAGGAATATTTTTTGTCACTCCACTCCTCACCATGATAATGGCACCATGACCTTACTGGCAGTTCTACGAACCACATATGCAAAAGAGGAGAAAACTGTGAAACAAGCAGCCTCCTACAGTGACTCTGGGTAGCCGTGCTCCTCTTCCTGTTTTCAGAAGCTCAGCCTTTATTAGCACTGCCAAGTTGGCTTCATCTCCCTCATTGCTTTTGTCTGGGAGCACTTTAAAGATGTTTCTGGAACATGAATCTTACTTTAATCTTCTACCTTTAAAACTCTGCTATCTTCAAAATTACATTTCTTGTTATATAGGTCTTGCTTTATCTTGGTCTTAACCATCCGGCAGAACTGTATAAACACAAGGTATAAAAAGTAAAGCCATATTAATATGCTGAGCTGTGAAAGGCTCAAGTCAACAACTTCTGGTATTGCCAGTCCTACAGATAACCCACTACTATTATGGACTACTGAACTGTACTGGATTATTTTGCTGAATTCACAAATCCTACAGTATTTAAATGGCAATGGAATACCCATCTCTGATAAAACTAAATGAAAAAGGGGATACAAATGACGGACCATTTTGTATCTATATATACAAAATAGGATAGATATACAGCTATGTCCTCTTAATTCAATGAATAGAAATATTTGTACTGTTTGGACAGGACATCATGTCTGCATCTTATACTATGAATAACCATGAAGAAGACAATATACAATGTATTAATTATTGAAGCTGTTCTACTAATTGGTTTTGAAACTGTCTCCTTGCTATTTTTTTCTCAATAAAATTATTTTTTAAAAATCTCTATCTTTAGAGGTGGAAGAAATGGTAAAAATCCCCTTCATAGTGTAGCTGTGGAACCTGAGGCCCAGCGAAGTTTGGCGCCTCACATAGGAGCACAGCAGGTGAGCTGTGCATCGCACCCGGGCCTCCCAGCCCTGAGCCCAGATGTCTTCACTAGCAGAAGCATCCCGCTGTCTGCTTCAGCCATGCCACACTGTTCCCCGCTCTTCTGGCTCCAGAACCCTCCACCTGAAGGCGAAGGAGGGACAACTCGAAGGAGATCCGGGTTGCACAACCCAAATATGTTTTTGTCTTAGGCCAGTGGAGAGAATTGGTGAGAGTCATTTAGCTCATCTTTCCTTGCTTTGCAAGGCAGATTAGGCAAAGTTTTCCAAACCGTAGAAGACTCACCCACCGCATACCACACCTACTAGAAAACCTCACTTGGGAAAGATGGTAATGGAAGAAAGTAAAACTGCCCCTCCAACCCAGCAAGGCAGCCTTTTGCCTTCACCTGCAGGATCCCTTAGACCTCCCACTCTCTCCACAAGGTGTCTTTGACCCTCTTGGAGGGAGAGAGGATGGGGCCGGGGAGATGGCTCAGTAGAATAAGGGCTTCCCTGGCAAGCACAAGGGTCTGAGTTCAATCCCTGGTTCTACCAAAAATAAAAGAGAGAGAGAGATAATGGCATAAATGCTTTGGTTCCTTGGAGAGGTCAGTGTCATTTCACATCTCTGGAACTTGGTATCTTCTTACTTCAGAAGGAATCCTAAGCTGTTTGTTGAGAACTCGCTACTGTCTGGAGCCAGGGCTGGGGCCATGAGCATGTCTCGTGTTATCTTCTGTGGTGGGAAGTGCGATCAGCCCAGAGCAATGGTGGAGAACTGGAGGGAAACCAAGAAAGCATGCTAATAGCAGCGCTGGAAAGGTGCTGGCAATTATGAGCTGCTCCTCTTCTGCCCATGCGGTAAACAGCTTCCTTTGCCTGATTCTTGCTGCAGAACCTTGGGATCTCAGTACGCGGGCTGAGGAGCAAGGAGGGGGCTGGCCCATCCTGGGCACTGATTAGCTTCTGTTCAGAGGTGGAAGGATGCTGTCCTTGCCAACTCAGAAGGGCAAGAACAAGGCTCGTGTGCCTCTGTCCTCCTTTGGCACAATCTCTAAGCATCCTTCTTTATGGAGCATTTATTATTTCCAAGCACCCCCTTAAGTGCTCTGAATAATTTATCCTATCAGTCCTGTGGACAAGCCCATGAGGAAGCTCAGGGCTCCCCAGGCGCCATCACGTTCAGTGGACCCCGAAAGTGCTCACAGAGCTCAGTAAGCCCGGCATACTCACAGTTACGTTTTGTTCAGGTTAAAGGATATGGATTGAAGTCAGAGATAGGAAAAGGCCCAGAAGGCCAGGAAAGGAGGGCACAGAGCTTCCCGGAGGGCTTTCCTCCCTGTGGGGTCCTGAAGACAGTGCTTATTTCCCCAACCGCCGTGCACAACTGCATGCTGGAATACTGGCAGCAAGGGCAGGGCACGGCCTTTCCAGGTCCAAGAATTCTACTGGAAGTCAGCCCACCATGGTTGCCAAGTCCTCACACCAAGGCTCCCTTGTGTGTCCTGTGGTGATTCTCCACCACTTGGGTTCCTTTTCATTAGCTTTGCTGAATCCCTACCCCCAGTCTCTCTTTTAAAGTTGGAAATAATCTCAGGCCCCAACAGCAGCTGGACCTCCTGTTACTTCTGCTTTCTCTTGTTCAGATATTTTTTATTGCTATGAGATATTGCTATTTGTGGGTTTTAGAGATATACTAGTCAGGAGTCATTCAGGTTTTCTGTTTTTTGTTTTGTTTTTGTTTTTTTTTTTAAAAAAAAAAAAAAAAAGCATGGCTTCTCAATGACTTTCAACATTTACTTCATGTTGACAGACACCCACCTGGGGTTACTGGACTTACTCCTCAGTCTTCTCACTTAGAGCCTGACAGAAGGAGCTTTGCCCCCAGAACCTACCTCCCTTATCCCCCTTGGGGTGGAGCCTGTCAGGGGATTCACATACCTTGTCCTCATGTTCCATGGCCAGAGTAGGCACACTGGCCATGTCTAAATCTCTTTTTTTTTCCGCCCTCAGGTTCAAATGCCTTCTCTGCCTTCTGTGCACCTTCTATGACTCTATCTGCCTTTGCCATTAAGTGATGAGAGAAGAGAAACAAATTAAACAAACACACATGTAACCATCATGTGTATGCCCGCACACACACATATACAGTGTTTTTATAACTGAGGCTTGTCCGAGCCTAAGCCCTGAGAGGGAAAAGAAAAATAAAAAATAAGACAAGGAATATTCTCTGGACTCTGTCCCTCAAGGGAGGAATTATTCAGTTTTGTTTGTCAAAAGTAACATCAACTAGTTTAAATAATAAAAAATACACTGAGATGAGGCTGGGGAGATGGCTCAGTGGAATAAGTGCTTCCCTGGCAAGCACGGGCCTGAGTTCAATCCCCAGTTCTGCAAAAAAAAAAAAAAAAAAAAAAAAAAAAAATTGAGAATATGCTCTCAGTTAACTGTGTGTCTTTCAGGCATAGTTGGCCCTAGGGATTCAAATTTTATTGCTGAGGCTCCAGCTATCTAATTGCTTATTACTATGGTTCGTATGTCCCCACCAGAAGTCATGTTGAAATTTAATCTCCAATGTGTGACATGAAGAAGTGGGGCTGGCCAAAGAGCTCAGGGCTGGGGTTCGATCCCAGGGCTGCTGTGCCGGCCTCACCCCTGGGGCACGCTGAGACAGCGTCCGAGACTGGGCATGGTGGTGCACACCTGTAATCCCAGCTCTTGAGAGGCTGTAAACAGGTGGATCACTACAAATCGGATCTAGTAGTGAGACCCTGAACACCCTGTAGACCCTTCCCTAAAATACAAAACAAAAGAAAAAAGAAGTGGGACCTTTAAGAAGGGTTGGATCTTGAGGATTTTTCCTTAATGATGTTAATAGATGACTGGGTTAATGGGATGGCGCAAAAATGGCTTTGTTATACAAATGGGCTCTTTACTTGCGTGATTGTCTCATTATGTGATACCCTAACAAGGACCCCCACCAGAGGACAACCAGGTGCCAGCACTATGCTCTTGGATTTCCAGAAGCATGAGCTAAATAAATTTACTTTCTTTATAAATTATCCTGTCTGTGGTATTTAGTTATAGCAACGGAGTAAGACACGGTTCCATTTTACTGTATCTCTATCTCTGCTGCCCCTTACAACTTCTTTTTTTTTTTTTTTTTATGTATCAGTTATTTAATTAGGTTCTTAGTAAGAAATTTAGAACACTAATTTATGAGGATAAACTCCATTTGTCAGAGCAAAAACAGATCGCAGGTAGCCCCGGAGCTGAGGAACAGATTTGATTTTTGC
>PVKA01031254.1:0-26447 GCA_004027165.1 Ctenomys sociabilis
GAGAATCGGGGAAATTCCCACTCAATCAGTGGGCTTTAGGTCAGGGGATCCGGCGAGGTGTTGGTGAGTGGGTCCTGAGGTTTCAGGCCAGTCACTGGCTTGGAGGGGTTGGGGACAGGGATCCGCGTAGCGCGCGTGGGAAGAAGCCAAAGGCTCTCCCTCAGACTCACCACACTCTCACTGATCTGGGAAGCCTGGTGAGTCCTGTAAATTCGCTCTCGCTGGGAGAGCTTGGCGCGGGATCCAGGAGGCCACTGGAGTCAGCCACTATCTCAGGCCGGTCTCTGGCTGGGTGGGCGTGGGCAGGATGGAGGAAGGTGGTGGAGTTGGCCATGCTGTCTCTGGCCGGTCTCAGGGGCTCACCAGCACCATTTGTTAAAGGGGCTATCTTTCTTCCAGTAAGCTTGTTTGGCCCCTTTGTCAAAGATCAGGTGGCTGGGTGTGTTCATAGATGCGTCTGCACCTTCTAATCTATTCCATTGATTCTCAGGTCTATTTTGTTGCCAATACCATGTTGATTTTATCACAGTGGCTTTGTAGTGTAATTTCAAGTCAGCAATTGTGGTGTCTTCTGCCTTTTCTTTGTTGGTCAGGAGTGCCTTTACTATTTATTTCTCATTCCAAATGAATTTGAAGAATGATTTCTCTAGGTCTGGTAAGTATTCTGGTGGCAGTTTGATAGGGATTGCATTAAATCTGTATAATAATTTTTGGAGTATGGCCATCTTCACGATGTTTGTTCTTCCTGTCCAGGAGCAGGGAATATCTTTGCATTTTCTGAAATCCACTATGATCTCTTTTCTTAGGGTACTATAATTTTCCATGAAAAGATATGTGACTTCCTTGGTTAAGTGAATTCCAAGGTATTTCATTTTCCATGGTGCTATTGTAAAAGGTGTTGTTTCTATAGCTTCCCCCTCCATGTGTTTGTTATCTGTGCACAGGAATGCTGCTAACTTTTGGCTATTGACTTTGTGTCCTTCTATGTTACTGAATTTGTGTGTCAATTTTAGAATCTAAATGGTGGTGTTTTTGGATCTTCCAAGTGAAGTATCATGTCATCTGCAAATAATGATAATTTAACTTCTTCTTTACCTATTCTTATTCCTTTTATTTCTCCCTCTTGTCTAATGGTTCTAGCTAATGACTCCCGATCTATGTTGAACAGGAGTGGTGATAGAGGACATCCTTGTCTCATACCAGATCTTGTGCCAAATCTTCAATTTTTCCCCATTTAGAATTGTATTATCCATTGAGTTATCATAGATGGCTTTTTACAAATTGAAATGGATGCCTTCTATTCCAATTTTTTGTAGTACTTTGAACATGAATGAATGTTTGACTTTGTACAAAGCTTTTTTCGCATCAATTGAAATGATCATGTGGTTTTTAGATTTCAGTCTATTAATATAGTGTATTATATTTATAGATTTTCAAATATTGAACCACCCTTGCATTCCTGGGATGAATCTTACCTTGTCATGTTTTATAATCTTGATGATTTCCTGTATTTTATTTGGTAGGATTTTTATTGAGAATTTTGCATCTATGTTCATGAGGGAGATTGGCCTGTAGTTCTCTTTTTTAGCTGTATATTTCTCTCCTTTAGGAATCAGTATAATACTTGCCAGAAATGCTTTTTGGAGGACTGCTTTCTTTTCAATATGATTAAAGAGTTTGAGGAGTGTAGGGATTATGTCTTCTATAAATTTCTTGTAGAACTCATCTGTGAATCCATCAGGATCTGGACTTTTCTTTGTAATCAAGCTTTTTATCACATTTCTTTGGCAGTTATTAGCTTATTGAGTTTTGATTCAGTTTTAGTAATTTGTATCTTTCGAGGAATCTGTCCATTTCTTCTGTTTCTTCCACTCTTTAAGTGTAAAGATTGTCAGAGTAGCTATTGATAATCTTGTGAACTTCCACTGGGTCTGTGTGATTTCACCTTTTTCATTCCTTATTTGTTGTATTTGAATTTTTTCTTTCTTCTTCATGAGGTTACCTAGCAGCTAATAAATTTTGTTTAGTCTTTCAAAGAACCAGCTTTTTGATTCGTTAATTCGTTGAAGTGTTTTCTTCATCTCAATTGAATTAATTTCTGCTCTAATCTTTATGATTTTTCCCATCTTTGGGCTTTTGGTTTGGTTTTCTCTTCCTTTACTAGATGTCAGAGTTGCAGCATGATTAGCGTGTTTATTTGTTCCAGTTATGTCTTCATAATGTGTGCATTCATAGCTATGATTTTCCCTCAGGAAAGCTTTCACCGCATCCCCTGAATTCTGATAAATTGTGGTTGAATTCTCAATCAATTGTAGATATTGTTGAATTTCTTGTTTAATTGCATCTGTGCCACATGGATTGTTGAGTAGGATGTTGTTTAATTTCCATGTATTTAGAGGGTTTTTCTTGTTTCTTTCGTCGTTTATTTCCAATTTTATTGCACTGTGTTTGGATAACATGCATAGGAAATTTTCTTTATTCTTGCATTTACTTAAGCATAGTATGTGGTCTATGTTAGAAAATAACATATGTGCAGCTATAAAAAAAAAAAGTGTATTCATCTGTGTTTCGGTGGAACATTCTGTATATGTCCACCAGGTCCATTTGTTCCAAGCCCTGGTTCAGTTCTGCTACAACTTTGCTAATCTTTTGTGTGGTTGACCTATCTTTTTGAGATAAGGGTGTGATAAAGTCTCCTGTTAAGACTGTGGTCTTAGATATTAGGTTTTTTATGTCCATTAAAATTTGTCTTATATAGTAGGGTGCTCCCGTGTTTGCTGCATAGATGTTTATGAGCATTACCTCTTCCCCTTGAATTTTTCTCCTAACCAATATATAGTGGCCTTCTTTATTGCATTTGATCCTTCTTGGTTTGAAGTTGAGACTATCTGAGAACAGAATTGCTACATCTGCTTTTTCTGAGGTGCTGGGGCATGTAGTATTGTTTTCCATCCTTTGACTTTGAGCCTATGCTTGTCTTTTTTAGTTAACTGTCTTTCTTGTATACCTCTTATTGTTGGGTTTTGTTTTCTAATCTACTGTGCCAGTCTATTTTTCTTAATTAGTGAACTGAGTCCATTTACATTGATGGTTATAGTTGAAATGTGTTGAGTTAAAATTGTCATGTTATTTACCTGCTGCTGTTTCTCCTTTTTTGTCTTGTATTTAATTCTTTGCCCTTTTTAATTGGTTCCTCTGTTCTTATTTGTGGAGTTCTGATCATTTTGGTCCCTCTCTGGAACATCTTTCTGTAGTCTGTGTAGGGATGGCTTTGTCATCATGAAAATCTTTAGTTGTTCTTTGTCATGGAAGTATTTCACATCTATATAAAACTTGAAAGAGATTTTTGTAGGGTATAGTATTCTGGGCTAGAATTTTTTTCAAGGAGGACTTGAAGTACTCTGATCTGTCCTCTCTTTGCCTTCATAACTTGTGAAGTGGTCATCTGTAATTACGATGGGTTTTCCCTTGAATGTGATCTGCTTCTTCTCTCTAGCAGCTTTCAGTATATTATTCTTCTGTTCGATTTCTGGGATCTTGACTATTATTGTCTCGGTGTGTTTTTAGTTGAGTTGAAGTTATTTGGAACTCTTTATGCTTTGATTACCTGAATGTTAGATTGTTTCCTCATATTTTGGAAGTGTTCTGCTATTACTTCTGCCCGTATTCTTTTTACATCATTTGTATTGATGCCTTCATTCTCACTGATGAATACTAATCTCACATCTTGGCATCATCTTGCAGTTGATAGACTATTTTTTTCCTGTATCCTTGTTGTTTTTAAGAGATCCTTTCTGACCTTTTCACTAGCTGCACCAGCGTCTTGAAGATCTGAAACTCTGTCTTTGCTTTCATTCCAAAGATTCTGTAGACTAGAGATTAAGATTTTAAGTTCTTCTATATTTCCTTGATTCTGCTTCAAGCAATCTATTTCTTTCCTGTATTGCTCAATGAAGGAATCCATCATATTTCTGATCTCCTCTATCAATGGCTTCTTTAGAGGTAACTATTAATTCTTTTACTGCAGAGCTTTTTCCAAATTGGGTTTCCTCCATATATTTCTGTAATTGATTCTCTACTTGAGATGCTATGATTTCAAAGATTTGTTTTTTTATTTCAGAAATTATTTCCGTGCTGATTTCCTCTTTGCCTTTCTGCTATTGTTTCTTTGCTTGTGACACTGTTAAATCATATGTTTAAGCTGGAATAGTTTTCTCTGCACTTGTTCTGGGTGGGCATTGCATTTCCCCCATACATTTCTTGATTTGATTCTTTACTTCAGATGGCATGTATTCAAAAATTTCTTTTTTTTTTTCTTCAAGCATTAATTCTGGTCTGAGTTCCTCTATTTCTTTCTGTTGTTGTTTTTCTTGCTTCCAACTCTGTTAATTCATTCATTTCAGCTGAGGTTGTGTCCTCTGCACTTATCCTTGTTGGATTCGAGGCCTGAGATTGCATTTTCCTCCTTGTCTTTGTCATTTTCTCTAGCACTGACCTCTGACCTTTGGTGTAAGCTTTGGTGCAGTTACAACCTCAGCGTTTAATGAGATTGGAGTGCCGATCTATTAAGTTTGAGATTATCCAGTTATGCCTGGCCTGGATCTATCTACTGTGTTCATCTCCCTTTTGATGCAACCTTTCTGGCACAACTGTGACCCTGTGGTTCCTCTCTGTTGTGTCCCTAGCCCAGCTAGCACTGGGGACTGCCACAGCTCTCCCACACACTCACTGGTCATGCTGAGGTGGATCAGGGTCTGGAAGAGTCACAAAAATTCTCACTCCTGGGGGCTGGGTATCTGGGAAGTTGCAGGGAGGGAAGGGCTGAGGTAGATGGGCCTGAGAGAGTCTCAGAAATTCTCTCTTTCTTGGAAGTCTTGGAGTGGGGGCTCCAAGTGTGGATAGCCACTGGAGGTGAACCACACAGGGAAGCCAAAAATTCTCCCACACACTCACCAGGCTGGGCTCAGGTGGATCGGGCTGAGAGAGTCTCAAAATTTCTCACTCTCTCAGCGGGCTTGGGAGCAGGGTCTCCGGGAAGTTGCATGGCAAGCAGGGCTGGGGTGGGCTGAGAGAGTGTCAGAAATTCTCAAAAGATAGCCTCTTTAACAAATGGTGCTAGAATATCTGGCTCTCTTCATGTTGAAAACTAAAGGTTAACCCATGACTATCACCATGCAATAAGCTCAAGTCAAAATGGATTAAAGATCTAAACATCAAAATACAAAACACATAATCTCCTGGAAGAAAAAGTAGCAGGAACTCTTGAATATATACAGGTAGGCAAAGAGTTCATGAACAAAAATCAAATTGCACAGGTAATAATTGAAAGAATTAACAACTGGGACCAACTCTTACTGAGAAGTTTTTGCATGTCAAAAGAAATTACAAACAAAGTGAAAAGACAATCCACAAATTTTGAAAAAATCTTAACTGATAAGCACTTAGATAAAGGTCTGCTCTCTAGAATTTATAAGGAACTAAAAAACACTAGGGTCATTGAATTTAAAGACCCAGTCCAGAAATGGGCATAAAAGATGAATACAAACTTATCAGAGGACAAGTTTAAAGAAGCACATAAATATATGAAAAAATGCTCTACATTACTAGTGACTCATGAAATGCAAATTAAAAGAACACTGAGATACCCCAGAAAGAATGGCTATCATAAAGAAATCAACCAACAACAAATGCTGGAGAGGCTGTGGGAAAAAGGAACCCTTCTCCACTTGGTATGAATGTAGACTGGAATGCAACCATGATGAAAATCAGTGTGGAGACTTCTTAAGAAAAAAGTCTGGAAATCCCATATAAGCCAGCTATCCCCATACTGGGAATTTTCCAGAAAGAACTTCTGGAAACATCATATCATATCATATATATGTGTGTATATGTGTGTGTGTGTGTGTGTGTGTGTGTGTGTGTGTGTGTACCTATGTTTATAGCAGCATAATTTGTGATAGCCAAATACTGGAAACAACCAAGATGCCCGTCACATGAGGAATGGCTGAAAAAGATGTGGTATTTTTATACAATGGAGTAGTAATCAGCTGTAAAGAATGATAAACTCGAAGCATTTATATTTAAATAGATGCCACTTGAAGATATACTCATAAATGAAATAAACCAGATCTGCATGTGTAAATATTGTATAGTCTCCCTAGTATAAGAACTCAAAAGAAGAAATACAAATAGAAAGGTATAACACAATTTAAAGGAAAGCGAGAACTTGAGAGTTGCCCAGTGAGGAGAGGGCAAGGAGAAAAGCTGGGAAACATGACAGCAGCAAAACCATACACTTATAAGCACAAGATGGGTAAGGCAATGATCTTGAGAAACATCAGTATGTTTTTGAAAGTAGCAGTTAATTGATAGGATCCTAACCCTGATACCTGTGAACCAAGCAACTTCACTGAAGACAGCAATGGGTAATAAAAGGGTCATGCTTGGATTGCCTGCCATTCTTGTCTTTTAAATACATACTTATTGTTATGACATACAAATTATTACTATACTGTCTCTCAAGCAACAGTTTGTTTGCTGTGTTTTGTTTTTTAAAGTGGGTAATAAATGAAAAAAAAAGACAGCAAAAATAAAATGTCACAGGACTGTCCTGCTACAATGCTGTATATGGTTAGATTTCTAAATTTCTGTGTAAAAAGCTGTAGTTGTTTATTCATATTCTTTAAATATTTTTCATTTTTTTAATTTTATCTCCATATTCTGTAGGGATGTAAAGTTTAACATATCATACATGATGGAAAATACCTGTTCCATGTTATGCAAAAGATGTTTGCTACTCAGACAGATAGTGAAGTTACAACCAACTGCATATGTTGTACGGTAATCATAAGTTATTCTTCTGGAGGATTAACAACCTAAGGCTGTAGACCCAAAATTAGAGAAATAAAAGGGCTGCAAGGACAGTCAACATTTTGACTGCAGCCTTTCAAGGTCCATGAACAGCCGGGCATGGTGGTGCATGCCTGTAATCCCAGCGCTCGGGAGGCTGAGGCAGGAGGATTGTTGTGAGTTCGAGACCAGCCTGAGCTACAAAGTGAGCTTGAGGCCAGCCTGAAGTACATAGTGAGACCCTGTCTCAAAAGGACAAAAAACAAACAAACAAAAAAAAAGGTCCATGAACACTCAGGACATAGGAGAACCTATACTGTCATATCATGTAACACAACTGTGTCTCAAATTTTCTGATCAAAGAGATTATGGGGCCACAGAGCAACATGATTGATGATAAGGAGAGTCACATGGAGAGAAAACGTTCCCGTGGGCTTTTACAGAGAGTAAACTAGTCAAGCAAAGGTCGTTACTCCCCCACATGGCTGACACTGACAAAAGATCTACAAAGTGCGGTACAGGGTTATAAGATAAATCCTGAAGGTACATGACTGACCTTATCAGACACAAAAGTTACATTTCTTGTTATATAGGTCTTGCTTTACCTTGGTCTTAGCCATCCAGCGGAGAAGTATAAAATGGAGATATATAAAGTAAAGCCATATTAATATGTTGAGCTGTGAAAGACTCAAGTCAATAACTTCTGTGGATGACCTACTACTATTGTAGACTGCTGGACTGTGTTGGACTGTTTTGCTGAATTCACACACCTATAGTATTTAGATGCTAATGGAATACCCATATCTGACAGGACGAAACAAAAAAAAGGGGGCTACAAAGTAAGGTTCATCTGTATCTGTATATACAGTATAGTTAGGACACATATATACCTCCTTTTACTTAAATCAATGAGAAGAAAAATTCTTTCTAATAGTGTTTGGACAGTATATCCTGTCTGTATCTTGTAATATGGATAACCACTAAGAAGGTAACAATGTGCAAGGTATTAACTATTGAAACTGTCTTATTAATCATCTTTGAAATTGTCTTATTGCTACTTGTTTCTCAATAAAATAAAATAAAAGTAAAACACAGACACAAAAATTACTTAGTATTTATTCAGTTAATTAACTAGTTTGGAGGCTGTGTGGCCCTCCAACAAAGAATGTGTTTTGTAATGTTTGATTCTTTATCCCAAAACTGCTGGAAATTATCTCATGTCTAATAATTGATAAATAAATATTTGCTAAAGTAAATTGAATACAATTCATAATCTAAGTCAGAGACTTTTAAGTAAATTGTCCAAAAGAAATTCGATTTTCCTAAAGAGCAACTGTATGGCTTTTAAAATAAAATCAAAAATTAATATTCTACATAAAACTTGAGTCCTTTCAGTATCTTAAAGATTAAAAATGAAAGCCATTGGATATACTTGTTTAATGACTTAGAATTCAATTTAGTTGCAACCGATAGACAACCCTAAATAAAGAAGAGAGAAGTTTTTTTCTACATAAAAGTGGATGCAGGCAGATCAGGCTGGTGTATTGACTCTACAATCACCAAGGAAGCAGATTTTTCTCTAACATCATTCTGCTACAATGAATTCCCAACTCCTACCACTGAGGCAGGGTGATTACATTTTAGGTGGTAGGAATAAGACAAGAAAAGTGAATACCTTCCATTCTTCTAAAAGCACTTCCTAAATATTGCTTTCATGCTTTCAAATCCCTCTGGCCAGAATCCACCATATGATTGTGTCCAAATGCCACTGAGCCTGAAGAGTATGATCTTTACCCTAGGTGCCAAGTGTTTAGATGAAAATGGAGAGCACTGTTACCACAAAAGGAGAAAAGAAATACAAAGGGCAAAGAGGCTTATCCATTTTAAAAAGTGACACGGAGCTTTCAGTCAAATCAACATGGAGCAAGTGAACAAATTAGTTTCTAATAGACTTGCAGAGTAAGAATATCACATGAGCTTTAAAACCAGAGAGAATGCTAGTTAATGAGGAGAGTTAGAGCCCTTTCCTAGAGAGAAATTGCTTTTGATTGAAGCCATTACAACTCTTATCCCAAATGATCTATGCTAAGGCTTAATATAAGGAATTTCAACTTAGTTAAAAGAAGTATTATGAAAAAAATAAATAATGCATTAACACCAGGATCTAAGAAGAGTAGAGGGACCCATTTAGAAATACCTGCCTACACTACTCTAGTTGTAATCAAATGCATTCCCTTCTTCCCTGCATAATATTGAATGCTCTAGAGTCCACTACTGTCTAACATCAAAAGCATGTGGATGAAATATGGAGCAATTAAGAAAACATGAAAGAAGGGAAACACACTTTCAGGTCCCCTCCTGGCTCTCAGGAGCTAGCTCTCTCGACAAATATTGCCTACTCTTAAGAAAAAAAGACACAAATAATAAAATAATTTGAGAATCTTAGATAGTCCCTGAAAGATTTACAAGATTCTTTAAGAGATGTGGGTTTTGAGATGTGCCTCATTTCAAAATACCCAAAAATAGTTACTTCATAGATTCAAAACAAATAAAAGTGAAGTTACTTTTCAATGTGCTATTATGTGAGATTTGTATGAACTAAGCTTCATCAGTACCACCACCCCAGGGGTGGGTTACTAAGGTTTCATTCTGATATTTGAATGAAAGCTAAGGATCAGAAGATAAAAGTAAGCAAAAGATAAAAGTACAGAAATTAGAAGAAAAATGTTGGATAGTGACTTGGAGCTGGGAAAAAAGTAGAAGCAAGAAGAAACAGCAAGAGAGAGACAGAAGGAAAAAAAAACCAAAACATCCATAACACGAGTGGGTGTAACATGGTAACAGCAAAGAGCAAAGGGGAGACAAAAAGCTCTTTTCACAGGAAGGGCTCTGAGCTGGGCCCCGCCACTTAGTCCACACTATTTAGTATGGAGAGCTGAATTTGAATTAATCAGCATCTGAAGATATCCACTGGGTCAGCCTTATTTGTTTGATTTAGATTTTTCACAATCACAAAAGAGCAAAAAAGCATTCTGCTGGTAGCACACACTTGTTACAAGGCCGAGGAGAGCTTGGCTTCTTGGAATGTCAAAGTTTATCCTTACAACATCACTATGAAGCAAGCATCCTCTAACCCATTTCCCACTGAGGTTCAGAGAAAGGGACTTGTCACAGATTACCCTGAACTAATTTGAGTTTCAGGTATGCAAGCTGCTACTTGTGTTATGGACAAGGCATTTAACCTCTCTGAAAGCTGTCTGTAAAATGTATAATATATTATTAATATTATACAGGTATTCACATATACTTGATTGTCTATGTAAACATACAATGTAAAGGGAAAACATAATTCACCTGATAATTATAAAAACCACAATGTCCAGTGTAAAAACAAAAAATTAAATAAATGCTATAGAAAGACAGAAATGACACTGCCTTCCCTTACAGCATGCTAACCATGAACTATTTCTTTTTCTCTGATGCTTCTCTGTCATGCAATGCTACCTTGGAGCCAGATCATTATGCACTGAAACCTCTACAAAATGTGAAACAAATAAACATTTCCATTTGAATCACCACTTACGATAGGAGGCTACTGTGCCACCTTGTACTACAGTAATCACACTGAACTTTTCTCTATCACAGAAGAAGGCTGGCGTGCAAGCATGTGGTTGTTCAGTGTTTACTGACCAATTAGATGTATCGAACACAGGCAGCCTTTCTGCATACTAAGATCATCTACCTTCTGAGTTAGGTGGTGTTGAGTATGCTGACACAGAATCATCACAATTTGGTGTGTCCATTGATGTCTTCTGTTTCCTCTGTAGAAAGAACAGGTATTCCAATCCAAACAGAGCTTTCCTTACTCTGGGACAAAATGGTTAATCAGGATGTGTGCTTCCCACAGCGGCCACAAGGGGGAGGAGGAGTTCTTTGCCGGGAATTGGAATTGTTAGCATATGATATTTTATTTTATTTTATATTTTATTTTATTTTATTGAAGAACAAATAGCAATGAGACAGTTTCAAATCAAATTAGTAGGACAGATTCAGAAATTAATACATTGCACATGGTTTTCTTAGTGGTTTTTTGTTGTACAAGGTGCATAAATGATATTCTATCTACAAACACTATTAGAGCACATGCTTTTAATCAATCTATTAAGAGAATGCAACTGTATACCTATCTCTTTTTATAAGCTGAATTATAGTACAGTTTCAATAATTAATACTTTTTACATTGTTATCTTCCTAGTGGTTATCCATAGTACAAGAGGCAGACAGGATATCCTGTCCAAACACTAGTAGTGCAAATCTTTCTTCTCATAGAATTATGCAAAAGTACTGCATTTTTATCCTAACTGTACTGTTTATACAAACACAAAATGGTTGTTCCTTTGTATCCCCCTTTTCTGTTTAGTCCTGTCAAAGATGGGTATTCTATTGTCATTAGTTATTATAGGGGCCTGAATTCAGTGAAACAATCCAGAACAGTCTAGCAGTCCACAAAATATTGGGTTATCTGAAGAAGCTGTAGACTAGAGTCATTTATAACTCAGCTTATTATTATGGCCTTATGTTATATACCTCATTTTTATACTTTTCTGCTATATGGTTAAGACTGAGATAAAGCAAGATCTATATAACAAAAATATAACTTTTGTGTCTGATGAGGTCATTGAAGTCCCCTCAGGATTTATCCTGTAGCCCTGTACCGCACTTTGTAGATCCATTGTGAGTGTCAGTCATGTGGATGAGTCACAGCCATTGCTTGAACAGTTTGCTCTCTATGAAATCCTGAAAGTTTTCTCTCCATGTTACTCTCCTTAGGCACACTATAGATCATTGATCACATTCCACTTTGGCTCCATAATCTCTTTCATCAGAAAATTTGGAGCACAACTGAGTTCCATGATGTTACAGAACAGGTTCTCCTATGTCCTGGGTCTTCACTACCCTAGAAAGGCTAGGGCCAAAATGTTGGCTGACCTTGCAGCCCTGGCCAACAAAGAAAAGGCAGGGGGCATCACAATTCCTGGCTTGAAATTGTACTGCAAAGCTACTGTGATAAAATCAACATGTATTGGCAATGAAATAGACCTGAGGACCAATGGATCCTCAGGAATAGATTAGAAAATAGAGTAAATAGAAAATGCAAAACCCTCTATGAACACACTCAGCCACCTCATCTTCAACAAAGGGGCCAAACATAATTACTAGAAGAAAGAGAGCCTCTTTAACAAATGATGCTGGAATAACGGGCTTTCTACATGCCCAAAACTAAAACTTGAATAAGCTCTATCACCATACACTAAGCTAAAGTCAAAATGGATTAAAGATCTAAACATTAAAACAGAAACACTCAATCTCCTGGAAGAGAAAGTAGGAGGAACTCTTGAAGACATAGGGGTACGCAAAGAGTTCATGAACAAACATGTATTAGGACGTGAAACACTTGAAAGAATTAACATCTGGGATCAACTCTTCTTGAGAAGTTTTTGCACGTCAAAAGAAATTATCAACAAAGTGAAAAGGCAACCCACAAATTTTGAATAAAACTTAACTATTAAGCACTCATACAAAGGTGTGCTCTCTAGAATTTATAAAGAACTAAGATACTTAAGGGCCCTCAAATTTAAAGAGCCAATCCAGAAATGGTCATTTGAGATGAATACACACTTCTCAGAGGACAAAATTAAAGAAGCAAATAAATATATGAAAAAATGCTCTGCATCACTAGCCATCCATGAAATGCAAATTAAAAAAAAATACTGAGATATCATCTCACTCCTGAAAGAATGGCTATCACAAAGAAATCAAGCAACAACAAATGTTTGAAGGGTTGTGGGGAAAAGAGAACTCTTCTCCACTGCTCTTGGGAATGTAGACTGGTGCAACCATTGTGGAGAGCAGTGGGGAGACTCCTCATGAAATTAATACTGGAAATCCCTTTCAAGCCAGATATACCCTAACTGGGAATTTTCCTGGAGGAGCTGAAAACATCATATCATAGTGATATATGTGTGCCTATGTTTATAGCAGCACAATTTGTGATAGCAAAATCTTGGAAACATCCAAGATGCCTATCACACGAAGAATAGTTGAAAAAGATGTGGTATTTATATCAAATGGAGTAGTACTCAGCTATAAAAAATGATAAACTTGAAGCATTTTATTTAAGTGGATGCCACTTGAACATATACTCATAAGTGAAATAAACCAGTCCCACATGTGCAAATATTCTATAGTCTCCCTAGAATAAGAATCAAAAGAAGAAATACAAATAAAAAGCTATAACAACAACTAAAAATAATTTAGTCAGATTGTTAGGTAAACTGAACTGTATATGTTGCAGGGTAATAATCAGCTTCTCTTCCAGATGTTTGAAAACCTCAGTTTGCAGAACAAAAATTGGAAAGATGGAAGTGCCTCAATGCCAACCAACATTTTGGCCTTAGCCTCTCAAGGTCAGTGAAGACTCAGGACATAGGCATACCTGTACTGTAATGTCATGGAACTCAGTTGAGTCCCAAATTTTCTGGTCAAGAAGATTATGAAGTCACAGAGGAATGTGATCATTGGTCTATAGTGTGCCTAAGGAGAGTCACCTGGACAGAAAACTTTCTCTCAGGATTTCACAGAGAGCAAACTGTTCAAACAATGGCCATGACTCATTTACATGGCTGACACTACAAAGGATCTACAAAGTGAGGTACAGGGTTACAGGATAAACCCTGAGGGGACTTCAATGACTTCATCAGACACAAAAGCTACATTTTTTGTTATATAGGTCTTATTTTATCTTGGTCTTACCCATCCAGCAGAAAAGTATAAAAACGAAGTATATAAAATAAGGCCATAATATTAAGCAGAGCTATAAATGGCTCAAGTCAACAGCTTCTTTGAACAACCCACTATTATTATGTACTACTGGACGATGATGGATTGTTTCACTGAATTCATGCACCTATAATAACCAATGACAGTAGAATAACCATCTTTGACAGGACTAAACAAATACAAAGGGATGCAAAAAAATAAAAATTCTGTGTTTGTATAAACAGTACAGCTAGGATAAATATGCAGTATTTTTGCATAATTCTATGAGAAGAAAGATTTGCACTAACAGTGTTTGGACAGGATATCCTGCCTGCTTTTTGTACTATGGATAACCACTAGGAAGATAACAATGTAAAAGTGTTGATTATTGAAACTGTACTATAATTCCGCTTTCAGAAAGATAGGTATACAGCTAACTTCTCTTAATTCATTGATTAAAGTCATGTGCTCTAATAGTGTCTGTAAATAAAATATCATGCATGCGCCTTTTACAACAAAAAACACTATGAAAACAAAATGCAATGTATTAATTATCGAATCTGCCCAACTAATTTGATTTGACACTGTTTCATTGCTATTTGTTCTTCAATAAAATAAAATAAAATTGTAGAAGAAAAATAAAAGAAGCTATCTTTCAGTATGCAAGTTTGGCTCCTTTGTTGAAACTCAGGCGACTGTGTGTGTTCGTAGAGGCCTCTGCATCTTCTGATCTATTCCACTGATCCTTAGGTCTATTTCGTTGCCAACACCATGTTGATTTTATCACAGTGGCTTTGTAGTATAATTTCACATCAGGAATTGTGATGCCTCCTGCCTTGTCTTTCTTGGCCAGGATTGTCTTTGCTATTCTAGGTCTTTTCTCATTCCAAATAAATTTGAGGAATGATTTTTTTAGGTCTGGGAGATATTTTGGTGGTGGTTTGGTAGATATTCAATTAAATCTGTAAAATAATTTTGGGAGTATGGCCATCTTCACAATGTTGGTTCTTCCTATCCAGGAGCAGGGAATATCTTTCCATTTTCTGAAATCCTCTACAATCTCTTTTTTTTTAGAGTACTGTAATTTTCTGTGAAAAGATCATTGACTTCTTTAGTTAGACAAATTTCAAGATATTTCATTTTCAGCGGTGCTATTGTAAAAGGTATTGTTTCTACAGTTTCCCTCTCCATGTGTTGCTGTCTGTGTAGAGGAATGCTATTCAGTTTTGGCTGTCTATCTTGTATCTTGCTATGCCACTGAATTTGGGTATCAATTCTAGTAGCTTCTTGGTGGACTTTTTTGTGTCTTCCAAGTAAAGTATCATGTCATCTAAAAATAATGCTAATTTAACTTCTTATTTACCTATTCTTATTCCTTTTGTTTCTCCCTCTTTTCTAATGGTTCTAGCTAATGATTCCAGAACTATATTGAACAGGAGGGGTGATAGAAGACATCCTTGTCTTGTACTTGATCTAAGAGTAAAAGATTTCAGTTTTTCCCCATTTAGAATTACATTAGTCTTTGGGATGTTATAGGTGACTTTTATTAAATTGAAGTAGAGGCCTTCTATTCCAATTTTCCATTGGACTTTGAACATCAGTGAGTGGTAGACTTTGTCAAAAGTACTGCATCAATTGTACTGCATCAATTGAGATGATCATGTGGTTTTAAGGTTTCAGATTTATAGATTTTTGAATATTGAACCATCCTTTCATCTTTGGAATGAATCCTACCTGGTCATGTTGCATGATCTTCCTGATGATTTGCTGCGTTCTATTTGCTAGGATTTTATTGAGGATTTTGCAACTATGTTCATGAGGGAGATAGGCCTGTAATGCTCTGTTTTAGTTGTGTCTTTCCCTGGTTTGACATCAGTATATTATTTGCCTTCAGGAATGATTTTGGTAGGACTGCTCCTTTTTCAATACTATTGAAGAGTTTGAGGCATGTAGGGATTATATCTTCTGTAAATTTCTTGTACAATTCAGCTGTGAATCCAGGAGGGCCTGTACTTTACTTTGTTGGCAGACATTTTATTACATTTCGTATTTCATTCTCCATTTTTCGGTTATTGATATTTGTTATATCTTCTTGATTCAGTTTTGGTAATTTGTACCTTTCTAGGAATGTGTCCATTTCATCTCTGTCTTGTATTCTGTGAGTGTAAAGATTCTCAAGTAAATATTGATAATCTTCTGAATTTCCACTGGGTCTATGGCAATTTCACCCTTTTCATTCCTCATTGTTTGTATTTTAATTTTTTTCTTTTCTCTTTTCGATGAGGTTAGCTAGGGGCTTATTGGTTTTATGTGTCTTTCAAATAACCAGCTTTTTGATTTGTTAATTCTTTGAACTGTTTTCTTTGTCTTAATTTTATTAATTTCTGCTCTAATCTTTATGATTTCTTTCCATCTTTGGCTCTGGGATTGGTTTGCTCTTCCTTTTCTAGATGTGGGAGGTGCAGCATTTGGGTGTTTACTTTTTCCTGTTCTGTTTTCCCTATGTGTGAGTTCACTGCTATAAATTTCCCTCTGAAAACTGCTTTCAAAGCATCCCATAAATAAGTGGTTGAATGTTCATTGAATTGTAAATATTTTTGAATTTCTTGTTTAATTTCATCTGTGGTCCATTGATTGCTGAGTAGGGTGTTGTTTAATTTCCATGAGTTTAGTGGATTTTTCTGGTTTCTTTTTTAGTTTATTTCCAGTTTCATTGCACTGTGGTCAGATTATATGAATGAAATAATTTCTGTTTTCCTGCATATTCTTATGTATGGCCTGTAGACTAGCATGTGGTCTGTTTTAGAAAATGACCCATATGCAGCTGAAAAAAATGTGTATTCAGCTGTGGTTGGGTGGAACACTCTGTGTATGTCCACCAGGTCCATTTGTTCCAAGCTCTGTTTCAGTTTTGCTACTTCTTTGGCAATTTTCTGCCTGGTTGACCTGTCTTTTTGGGTGAGGGGATATTAAGTTCTCCTGTTAAGATTGTGGTCTTGGATATTAGATTTTTCATGTCCATTAAGACTTGTTTTATATAGTTGGGTGCTCCCATGTTTGGTGCATAGATATTTATGAGTGCTAGATCTTCCTCTTGAATATTTCCCCTAAACAGTATATAGTAGCCTTCTTTATTTTGCTTGATCGTTCTTGGTTTGAAGTTGAGACTGTCTGAGAACAGAATTGCTTTTTCCTGAGGTACTCGGGCCTATACTACTGTTTTCCATTCTTTGAATTTCAACCTATGAATTTCTTTATGAGTTAAGTGTGTTTCTTGTATACAGCATATTTTTAAATTTTGTTTTCTAATCCACTGTGCCAGTCCACTCCTCTTAATTGGTGAATTGAGTCCAATTACATTGATGGTTATAATTGAGATGTGTTGACTTACGATTGTCATGTTATTCACCTGCTGTTGTTTCTCCTTTTTTCTCTTGTGTTTAATTTTTTGTCCTATTTATTTGGTTCCTTCTCTTCTCCTTGGTGGATTTCTGTTCATTTTGGTCCCTCTCTAGAACATCTTCTAGTAGTCTGTGTAGGGTTGGCTTTATCATTGTCAAATTCTTTAGTTATTCTTTCTCATGGAAGTATTTCACCTCTCCATTAAACTTGAAAGACAGTTTTGTAGGGTATAGTAGAATGAGCTGAATTTGTTTTCACAGAGCACTTGAAGTACTCTGCTCCATGCTCTTCTTGCCTTCATGGTTTGTGAGGAAAAATCAACAGTAATTCTGATGGATTTTCCTTTGAAGAATCTGCTTCTTTTCTCTAGCAGCTTGCAGTATATTATTCTAGTCCTGGATTTATGGAATCTTCACTACTATGTGTCTCAGTGTGTTTTTAATGGGTTGAAGTTATCTTGCATTCTGTATGCGTCAGTTACCTGAATGTCATATTGTTTCCTCATATTTGGGAAGTTTTCTGCGATTACTTCTGCCCATATGCTTTTATACCATTTGTATTGACCTCCTTCTTTCTCACTGATGCCTATTAGTTTCACATTGTTCATTTTTGTATCATCTTGCAAGTGATGAATTCTTCTTTCCTGCATCCTAGTTGTTTTTAAGAGATCTTTTCTTATGTTTACACTACCTGCCCCAACGTCTTCAAGATCTGAGACTCTGTCTTCACTTTCACTCTAACGGTTTTGCTGGCTTGTGTTCCAGACTTTAAGATCCTCTATATCTCTTTGACTCTGCTTCATGCGATCTATTTCTTGTCTGTATTGTGCATTCAAGGAATCCATCATTTTCTAATGTCCTCTATTTTTTTCATCAATGTCTTCTTTAAAAGTAGGTATTAATTCTTTCCTTGCAGAGTTCTTCTTTTTTTCAGGTTGGCTTTCCTCCATATGTGTCTATATTTGATTCTCTACATCCAACACTATGAATGCAGAGATTTCTTTTCTATTTCAGAAATTAATTCTTCTCTTAGTTCCACTATACCTCTCTGTTTTTGCTTCTTTACTCCCAACGCTATTAATTCATAGATTTCAGCTGAGCTAGTATCCTCTGCAGGTGTTCTGCGTAGGCATTGGGTTTCTTCCATCTGTTTCTTTATTTGATTCTTCAGATGCTATGAATTCAGATATTTCTTTTTTGTTCCAAAAATTAATTCTGCTCTTAGTTCCTCTATACCTTTCTGCTGTTGTTTCTTTACTTCTGATGCTATTAATTCATACATTTTAGCTGAGCTAGTGTCCTCTGCACTTATCATGGGTGGGCTCAAGGCCTGAGATTGCATTTTGCTCCTTCTCTTTGTCATTTCATATAGCACTGACCTCTGACCGTTGGTGTAGAGCTTTGGTGTAACCTTAGTACCTAGTGAGATTTAGGTGCAGCTCTAAGTTTGAGTTTATGCAGTTATGTGTTACTTGGG
The DNA here is from genome assembly GCA_004027165.1 of Ctenomys sociabilis. Classification (NCBI taxonomy): domain Eukaryota; kingdom Metazoa; phylum Chordata; class Mammalia; order Rodentia; family Ctenomyidae; genus Ctenomys; species Ctenomys sociabilis. The sequence continues at coordinate 18,547 of PVKA01031254.1, forward strand.
TGTAGCTGTTGTGTCCAGCTCCTTCCTGCTGCTGCCCTTGGAAGTGAACCTGCTGTGCCCCTCTGGCACACTTGCTGGGCCTTGGCTTGGGCTGGATGGAAGGGGTGGAGGTTTCCTGAAAGAGCAAGAGAGTGGGGCAGAAAGAGTACAGATAATCTGGCAGAAGGACTCACTCAGGGGCTCGCCTGGTCTCAATCCGCATAGATCTAACCAGCCCAGGGGAGTTCAGCAGCTCACCCGCACATTTGCTGGGCCTGAGCTTGGACTGGATGGCAGGGGTGGAGGTTTTTTGTTTTGTTTTCTTTTTCTATACCTTTTAAACCTAAGGGTGATTGGTGGAATTTTTTTTATTTTTCCATGATGTAATAGATTAGCTGTAGTTTTGAAAAGTGATTTGAAGACTGAAGACTGTTGGAATTGAAAAAAAAAAGAAAAGAAAAGAAAGGGATAGAAGGAAATTTAATCATATCACCTACCAAATCTAGACTGTTTCCAAATTCTCATCCTGGGACAGGTTCCTGCTTTCTTTATTTTCCATGGGCATACACAGTTTCCCCAAGGCAAATAATTTCAGGGAACAGTCCTGAATTGGCAGAACCCAAAGCACGCTAGCCTTCCCTAAGCCCTGCAGAGGGTTTTCCATCTCTTTCTTTGCCCAAGACAGACTTCCTGAACATTGGTTTCTTAACCTAGAAGTCTGCAAATGACCCAGAGAGCGGAGAAAAGTGGTTCTATAATCTCAAATCATTCATATTGTTCACTTTCAAAACTTGGGATTGTTTTTCTCATTTATCCTCATTTTGTTATGTTGAAACTAGACAAACAGATAATCACACGGATTTGATCCAGTTTGTGCAAGCTACTGCTGCTGCATTGCACTGACAAAGTGGAATTCCAGGAAGTACTGGAACATCTTGGGTGGATCAGGCATTGGAATTGATGTTTTTAAATCATCAGTGTAAGACTGTTGAATAGGTAATTTTAGTAACTGCTTCACAGAAAAAGAGGCTTAGAAAGATCAAGTAATTTGTTTCAGGTCACACGACTATAGTCGAGTCATATGGAAACAGAAGAGACTCAATAACAAAAGCAATCCTGGGTTTAAAACAAAAGGACAAGGTGGGAGACATTAGAATCTTAGGCTTGAAGTTATAATTTTAATTTTAAAAAATTATTTACTATAGGATCTTGTTATATAGCTTGGACTCATAGTGATCCACCTGTCTAAGCCTCTCTACTGCTGGGATTACAGGCATGAGTCCTCATACCTGGTTTTGGTGGCCAGCAAGATACATCCAGGATTCCATGGCATGCATGGCATGTATTATGTAGGATTGAACTCAGATCCATGCACTTGCCAGTCAGGAGATTAGACCTCTGAGCTATCTCCCCAGCCCTTGAAGTTATATCATATAGGTACTGAGGTACTGTGACATAAACAGCATGGTACTGGCACAAAAATAAAATGAGGATCAGTGAAACAGGATAGTAGATACTATCCTAAAAGAGTCTCAAGCACATTGAACATTTGATCTTTGATAAAGAGGCCAGAATATATACTAGAGGATGGATATCCTCCTCAATAAATGGTGTTGGAAAACATGGCTACTCACATGAAGAAAACTGAATCTAGATCTATATTTCTCATCATTTACTAAACTAAAATCAAGATGAATCAAAAAATGAATAAATGTTAAAACAGAAGTCCTTAACTTACTGGAAGATAGAACAGGTAAAAGTCATAGGGAAGGTCAAGAATGTTCTGAGCAGACCCCAGATTGTGCAGGAGATGGTTCCATAATTTTCAAATGGGATCTTATCAAATTAAAAAGCTTAAGCACAACACAATAATCAACCAATAGAGTTAAAAGGCAACATGCTAAATTGGCAATTTTTTTTCAGCTATATATCAGAGAGAGGACAAACCCCTGGAATCTCAAAAATTAGATCCCCAAACTGAAAGACTGGATCAAAAAGCAGGCAAGTGAAATGAACTGATATTTCATAGAAAAGCTACAAATGACCAATAAATAAATGAAGAAATGCACATCACCACTGGTTATCTGAGGAATGCAAATTCAATCAACACTGAGATTCCATCTTACCCCAGAAAGAAAGGCCATCACACGTGCTAGTGAGGCTGTGGGGGAAAAGAAACCCTTTTTTGCTCCTGGTGGTAGTATGGATTAGGACAATCACTCCAGATATTTTCTGTTTTACTGAAATAGTTAATGCTTAATTACTCTTCTCCCTTCTTTTAACATTTTGACCTATTTTGCATGCTTATATCTGATATTCTGAACAACTAATTTGAAGACTGCATTATGTAATACAACAAACATTGTTGATTTCCCATTATTTTATTTTGTGCAGTTGTGGAGTGTTTCTAATGCTTTTTTCCACTATATTTATTCTGTTTAAATATCAAAAGAAAAGAAAGATGGAGGAAAAAGGTAGATGTTTCTCAAAGGGAAAGTGGATCAGAGATGGAGGGCAGGAAGGAGGGAAAAAAGGGACCAAGAATGGAATTAGGTACACATACTAGGTCTATACAAGGAATGTCAACATTATGTCCTACAAGAATGTAAGAAATAAGAAGAACAAGACATGGATGGTGGGATGTCTCTAAAATGTAATTAAGATACATTATGTACATGTACAATTTCCCAGAAGGAATGTAAATGTTATGTACTAAAAATATGTGTTAATGAATAGGTGGTATTCTTGACTGAAATAAGGATGAAAAGCCTTGAACTCTGATTCATTGTCCATCCTCATGCCCACTTGACAGCAATAATCTAGGGAAAAATACTTGGACAAGATCTAGGCAAAGTAGCTACTCTAAAAGTAATAAAACTATGTCTGCAAATTATAGAAGTTGATTCATATAGATTAAAGATTTTAATGAGATAATCCAAATATCTAAATATTTATAATATTTTATCTTTGGAAAGATTTAAAAAACAAGATATAGAGAAAAATAATACACCAAAGATGAATTCATTTGTTATTTTAAAATTTTATTTTTCTGCACCACCAAAGGTGTAATAAACAAATGCAAAACCCAGTCACAAGGATTGGCAGGCAGAGGCATCAAAGCAAGCAAGAGGCATGAGGAAGCTGTTTGCCCCTCTCGTGTTCTAATCAGCTTACTGGGATTAGGGCAGTGCCAAACCAAAGGCATGAGGAAGCTGTTTGCCCCTCTCGTGTTCTAATCAGCTTACTGGGATTAGGGCAGTGCCAAACCAATTAGTGGGCTGATTCAGTAATCAGACTCAGTTAATCTCAGCATCACATATTTAAGATTCAGCCACCTCTGAAAAGCCCCACCTGTGACCACATTAGTCCTTAGCAAGACATCGAGGCATAAGCTATCTGTGCATTTTGACAGATGCTGAGATGGCACAGTGTCCCATCAGTTATTCCTGTCACACATACCTCAAGTTTCAGAAGAGGCATCTGGGCTGAAATGCATAGACCTTTACTTTTTCTTTCTTTCTTCTTGCGGTACTGGGGATTAAACTCAGGACCTTGCGCTTGCCAGCCAAGTGTTTATTCTACTGAGCTATTTCCCCAGCTCCAGCCTTTTACTTCTGAAAGCCCAATTTACCAGGGCTGTAGCTTCCATGTGCTGTAACCCATATGCAGTACCCTTCCCTTGATGTTATCCCATTGCCATTTTTCTCTGTGGGCCATGTCTTTTCTCAGCACAGACTTTCCCTGAGCACAATAAAGGCAGCCGATTTCCATTCGCTACTGGGCATATGGCTTGCAATTCACTGTTCATTATACACAAGAGCCTGGGGTGTACCTGTTACTGTATGGAAACGTAATTATGCAGTTCTATGTATATACTTCAATTGCTCTTTCTGAGATAGAAATGAAAGTTGAAGGGTTCTTCTAATTTTCTCACATATATAAGTACATTTGAAAATGCCTCTGCAGTATTCTTTTTGCATGAAAGGCAAAGGCGAATGTTCTTTTCTGGTCATGCATATTGTACGACTCCAGCCATTTATTTCTTTGCATAGCTTTTCACTTTTGTAAGTAATCCTCATTCATTGCTTCTCCTTTGCCAACCTGCTCTGCTCTGTGTCTCTTAGAATTCCATTCATGGTGGGCCTCAGGGATTTGCCTGCTTTTTGTAGTTTTTCCTGACATATTTAAACTTCATTTGCTGTTTGGATTTTGCCATCTCAAATTAGATGAAACCAGGATAGAATAAATTGTGTAGATTGGAAGTGAGTATAATACTTTTGAAACAAATAAATAGGTAAGGGGCTGGGGATGTAGCTCAATGGTACAGCAATTGCCTGTCTGGCAAGTGTAAGGTCCCAAGTTTGATACACCACACCCCCCCCAAAAAAAAAAAAAAAGACGAAAAGGAAAATAGAAAAAAAAAAGTAGGCCATTGTCTTAAATATTCAGTCAAGTGATTAGACAGTACTTAATTATGTGCCTAAGTGTGAGGTCATTCAGCCTGCACTTAGGTAATTTGTTTTCACTTACAGGCCTCATTGACAATTCACTTGACTGGGTGAGATGATAGCACCATGCACAAAGGCTTTCCAAAGTTAAAATTGCCATGGGCAATGGGTGGTTTACAAGATGGTATTTCTTAAGCTAAGTGTTTTGTTACTGTCCTTTAATATATAAAAAAATTAAAATGGAGCTAAGTATATGAAAAATCCCCTTTGGAACAGTGCCAATAACAGCCTTGGGTTTTGAGATAAAGATCATGGATATTTTCCCTTAGGTTGTCAGGATAGATGCATACAGCATTATTCTCTAAATAAAAGCACTTTAGCTTTTCTGGAAGAAACTTTTGTAAATCATCTTCTCCATCCAAACTCAGTTGCTTATTCACTTGTCAAAACTTCCTTCTTATCAGAAGTACACATCTAGGGGGAAATGTAAATTAAAAGTTTGGTGCATCCCAGACCCCAATCCACTCTTTCCTGCTCCTACCAGGCTCTATTTCCTCTGAATTAAGGATCACCACAATCACAATCCTGACCTCCAGTATCATGAATTAGTCTGTGTATTTTGAAATTCCTGGCAAAGGAAATCAAATAGAATATGTTATTTTTGTCTAATATCTTTTATGTTACATTAAATTTGCAAGATTGATCCATGCTTTTGCAGGATTTTTCCACTATAAATCTAAATGAATTTTATTTATTCTCATTGATGCAAATAATTCCTTTAGGAAAGAGTTGGGCAAATAGCTCAGTGGATTAAAGCACTTGAAAAGGGCACTGGGGCTGGGAGTTGGATCCCCAGGCCTGCTGTGCTGGCCCTGCCCCTGGTGCATGCTGACACAGCAATTGAGACTGGGAGGGTGGCACTTGCCTGCAATCCCAGCTCTTGGGAGGCTGTAAACAAGCGGAACATTGTGAATCTGATCTAGCAGTGAAGCCCTGAGCACCCTGTAGACCCTTCCCTAAAATACAGACAGAGAAAGACAGAGAGAGAGAGAGAGAGAGAGAGAGAGAGAGAGAGAGAGAGAGAGACGGAGAGAGTATACCACAGTTTATGAACTTACTTGCTGACAAAACCACAGCACAGTTTCAGTTTGGGCCTATTATGAGAAATCCTGCTATGAAGATTACTGTCATTTTCATTTTTTCGTGAAAATACCTACACCTTAGGTTGCTTATATAAACCTAGAATGTACATTCAGTTATAAACATTCACTTGTACAGTTTTAGAATGGTTGACAGACTTTCAGCATGCATGTTATAATGTATACTTGCACTGGCACAATACAAGGATTTCTCTGGTTTTCCCATGTCTACAGTATTTGGTATGTTTTGTCATTTTCTTTTAAATTGCCTTGATGGAAACCTTAAGCTATTGAAGTGAAAGGTATTTAGAACTACCACGTTACCTTAGATGAACTTGATTTTAGCTATTAGCTAGTTTATTCTTTCTTAACAAAACACAACTGGGACAGGCTGAGTGCATTTATCTGCTGAAGTTCCTCAACAGGGAGTGATCTCCCACTCCTTCTTCTCTCTCCTTAAGTACGATTTTAACTCACGGTTGTGAGGGGCTCCTGAGTGAGCAGCTTGGCTTAAAATCGTTTTCCTAACTTCCCATGGTAGAGCTGCTGCAGGGTTTTCTTCATTCGTTGTGCAAGGTTTAATGTTAAAATGTATTTCACTTACTATCATGTTTCTATTTTGTTCACAGTTACTGGAAGATTAAGTTACTGGTTTCTTTGTGGCTTGGATTTTGCTTAATTATGTTCATTATTTTCTTTTTCATTGCTATGGTGGGTACTGAAAAGCAGGATGGTTTCCATAGTGATTCACATTTCTAGAACTCCTTTCAAAAGTGCAAAATTGGGAGGGATGAGGAACAGGGTGGCCAAGAAGAACAGGTGCTGGTACCTCTCTGGGTGCCCGCTTTCTGTGGGGCACTCAGTGGTCTCCATCTTTTGAGCTGGAGCTTCGGTCTCAGATCTGTTTTATGAAGAAAAGCGCCAATGGCTATGGCTTCAACTTGCACCGTGACAAATCCAAGCCTGGCCAGTACATCCGAGCGGTGGACCCAGGTTCCCCAGCCGAGGCTTCTGGGCTGCGGGCCCAGGACCTCATTGTGGAGGTGAACGGGGCCTGCATGGAGGGCAAGCAACATGGGGATGTGGTGTCTGCCATCAAGCCTGGGGGTGATGAGGCCAAGCTGCTGTTAGTGGATAGGGAAACCAATGAGTTCTTCAACAAAGTGCAAAGTGATCCCGTCTCAGGAGCACCTGGACGGTCCCCTGCCCACCAAAGGGGTGATTCAGAAGGAGAACAGAGGTGAAACTCTGGATGAGGCAGCCTTTGAGAGCCCCAGGTCAGCGCTGGCGAGATCCGCCTCAAGCGATACCAATGAGGAGTTCAGTTCCCAAGACAGCCCCAAGAAACAGGACTCCACAGAGCCCTCGTTTACCTCCTCCTCTGATCTCATCCTGGACTTCAACGTCTCCCTGGCAGTGGCCAAAGAGAGGGTTCACCAGAAGCACAGCAGCAAGTGGGCCACGCAAATGGACTGGAGCAAGAAAAACGAACTCTTCAGCAATCTCTGAGCACTCAGCCATGGCAGCCCATGGCTGGGGAAGGGCCCAGCCCACAGCCCATCATTCCTAGCCACCCCAATCCCACTGCCCACCAATCGGTGTTCCAATCAGCACCAGCACCTCCCTTCTTGATGAATCTTACTGTCCTAGATACTTTGTTCTTCCCTTAAGGTGTTTCTCTGTCCTTTCGCAATGAAAAAGCAGACTCTTCCCCTCTTCCCCAAAGGCTTTCTCCTACCAGGTGACCCCTTGCCACTCAGCCTGCGACCTCACTGGGATCCACACCAAGTAGGAACCCACACCAAGCAGGGACCCTGGAGCCAGATGCTCACATGTGACCACTGGTCAAGAATTAATGAAAGAAGTGATTTCTGCAGCCACTGTTCACAGTGAGCAGGGTGCTCTTCACCTTGGGAGTTGTGGTTTGGGTATCTGCTGATTTTTCTTTTTCTTCTTTTTTTTTTTTTTTTAAGAGTACAGTTTCAAGAGTTCAGAGGGATGTTTGTTTCCTTGATTTTCCGGTCGTTAACATCTGAGATAAAGCAGCAGCCTCAGCCTTAAATTTCTGTTTCTAGTCTCACTGGGCAGCCTGGGGAGGGTCTAGCTGCCCCCTGCCATCACTGAGCCAGGCACCACCACTGTAAAGAAACTATGCATGAAACGAAGCCTGTTCCTTTCTAAAAAAAAAAAAAAAAAAAAAAAAAAAAAAGTGCAAAATTGGTTGATCAAGAAGCAGAAGGAGTGGTCAGCTTAAAATGCAAGTGAAGGTATTTTCATGCACTTGTAGATTACATGAGGAATAAGTGCTGGAAAACACTGATAATTTATCAGCAAA
>PVKA01031255.1:0-26447 GCA_004027165.1 Ctenomys sociabilis
AGAACCAGGGATTGAACTCAGGCCCTTGCGCTTGCCAGGGAAGCACTCATTCCACTGAGCCATCTCCCTGGCCCCTGGGAGGGAACTTTCAAAGGCTGTCATCAAAGCTATTTTCTATTTTTTTATTTTTCACTTGACTTTTTTGTTACAGTTCTATATGCTCAAACCTCCCAAACAATCCATCCAAGTTTAAAAATTTGAAACTATCACCTCTTAGGAAATCATCTTACGAAAATTATCCTAAAAAAACAACAAGGATAAGTGCAAAGATATTCTTGCAGATTACTAATAACTTAAAAAAGAAAAACTCAAATCAAAAACAGAAGGAATAGGCAAGTCGGCCAGTCTAGCCATCAGACACAGCCTCCACTTGAATCTTTTCTGAAGGCCTCAAACACAAAGAACATGTTCACATTATGAGCCCATGTGAATAAAACACAAAATCATATCTGACATGCTGAGAGGCATATAAAAATGACATGCTTTGAAAAATGATTTCTATGGGTGAACAAGTCAGAAGGAAATATGGGGGGACAGTTGTTAACACTGGTGGGATAAGGATGGTCATTCCTCTTCCCAATGAAAGAATGTGTGTAACATTTAAAGGTTTGCAAACACTATACTGCTTAATAACCACACCACACAAAGATACTCCTCTTATCAACTATAGGAATGAAGAGGCAAAAAATAAATGGCCAAGAACCAATTTAATATAAAGTTTTATGGGGCTGGGGAGATAGCTCATTGGTCTAAATGTCTGCCTGGCAAACTCAAGGACCTGAATTCATTGATTTTATTTTTCTTTTTTTTTTTTTTTTTTGGCGGAACCAGAGATTGAACTCAGGCCCTTGTGCTTGCGCCAAGGAAGCGCTTATTCGACTGAGCCATCTCCCCAGCCCCAAGGACCTGAATTTGATCCCCAGTACAACATGCCATGCTGGCCCCAAAACTTGGGGCATGCTGAGCCAGCCACCAAAACTAGTCACAGTGGCGCATGCCTATAATCCCAGCACTGGGGAGACTAAAACAGGAGGATCACTACAAGTCCAATCTGTGTAGCAAGACACTATACCAAAAGAATAAAAATTTTTTTATAAGTAAAACACTTTATGGCTTGGAAATTCAAAATGTACTCACAGGTCCCCTTCTTCAAGTATAATCAGCTTGCTAATAATAACGTTTTAAGGGTCACTTTTCTTTTGCGGAACCGGGACTGAACTCAGGCCCTCGTTTCCCAGGGAAGTGTTTATTCCACTGAGCCATCTCCCCGGCCCTAAGGGTCACTTTTCTTTGTAATAAAATTCCACAAAGTAAGGACTCCTGAACCCAAAAGGTTCCACTGTTAAGAAAGGTCTTTTTTCCTCTTGCTACTAAGGTATTTCCTACCACTGAAAAATTTTTAAATGTATGTAGGCATACCAAAGCTACAGGAAGAACTACCATGGGAAAGCATTAAAATCAGATCACAGAGTGGACTGAAGGAAGCAGAACCCGGAGGAAGCCACAGCTGCAATCCTACATGCATGTTTTAGAATAAACTCTATCCGTGTGTTCAATGAAGGCTTAAAAACCAACCTCTTTCTCCAACCAGTTGAAGAGTTCACAGAGGGCAACAGCATCTTTAATCTGCTTAAAAAAGAGACATGAGTTCAAGGCCAGCCTACACCACATAGCAAGACCTAGTCTCAAACAAACGAGACCTTTCTAAGTTATTACTGAAAGCTATGTGGCCAGTTTCAAAGCCCAGCCTCACAGCAATCCTGAGAGCACTGCACTGACAGGACCACAAGCCATCAAGCCATCAGCAACCAGCATTTCACTTGTGGACATTGCCTGAATGCAAATATGGCAGTTCCTGTTGGCAAAGAGAGGGCCCCTCTGCCCCTGAGCAGCTGCAGCACAGTCAGGAAGAGGAGGAGCACAGGCCAGACAAGCTGCTCCTGCCCTGCAGAGGCCAGCAGAGACCAGCTACCATCAGAAGCCGGCTCTAGAGGAAACATAACCTGGCCCTTTCAGTTTTCATCACCACCATTTTCTTGTCCTCTGTAAGGGTAGTCTCCAGACATCTTGGTGCCAGGGACTGGTTTCATGGAAGAGTTTCCACAGACAGGGTTGGAGAAGGAAGGATGGTTCCCAGGATGATTGAAGGAGTGGAAAACCTACAGCCCTGGCATGCACACTTCACAGTGGGTTCGCGCTGCTACGAGAACCCAATGCTGCGCTGATCTGACCAGAGGCAGAGCTCAGGCAGCAGGTAGAGCCTTGTAGAGGGACTGCACACACAGATGAAGCCAGCCTCCTGTAACCTGGTTCCTAGCAGGCCACAGAGGACGCCAGTCTGTGTTCCAGGGGTTGAGGACCCCTGCTCTATAGCATCAAAGACTTTTTCTGTCTCATGTGTTACACACTTTGTAAAGCTCTAACCATCAAATTTTAGGGTTTATTTTGTTTTGAGACAGAATTTTATTACATTGTCTAGGTTGGTCTCAAGCTTGGGATCCTCCCGCCTCAGCTTCTCAGACAGCTGGTTTACAGTAGCAGCCACCTCCATCTCGGCTCCCCATCAAATACTTTATTTCATTCTCTCACTAACTCTAGGAAACCAGGAATATTATAGCTCAAGGAGGTGCCGACCTTACTCTAGGCACAGCTTGTGCAGCACCCAAGGGAGCTGGACCTTCTGACCTCTCCCATCCCGCCTTCTGCACTGGCAGCTGCACTCACGTGAGCTCGCCTCATGCCTTCCGACTCTGCTGAATTCTTCACAGCTTTGGCAATGCAGATGGGGGTGTAAGGCATACAGCAGCGATGATCCTGAGGGCATAAGACAGGAGAATGGGAAACAAGGCCTGCTCCACCCACCCCAGGCCAAGAGCCACCTCTTCAGCCAAGCAAAATGCACTTAAAGCTCCCAAGTGGCACCCGCAAGTGACCCTCTAGGGCCTAAAGAACTTCCCCTTTCAGCTGATCATTCTGACCACAACGGAAGGCATCTGAACTCACTAAAAACAGCACACTCCTCACACACAGTACCCTCCTGCAGGCCCCAGGCTCTGCAGGCTTGCTTTCCAAGACACTGTGGTCAGAGTTTGCAGGCTCCTGGGAGCCTGGCCAAAATGGCTTCTCCTGCAAGAGGGAACAGACAGCTGACGAGGACAGACTCCTGCTCCCTCCCTTCCCAGTCTGGAATCATCCTCAGCTACTGCTGACACACGGAAGGGCTGGAAAAGACTCTACCCAACTTGAGAATAAGCTGGAATCTATCCTTGAGTGGAAGGAAGGAGCACAGTGCAGCTGGTACTTGCAGGAGCTTCTCAAACTGCTTTTACTCTCCTGTCACTCTCTCTTACACACACACACCTCATAAAACAGACAAAGCAAAAATGATCCCTACTCAGTTTAAGGAAGTAAAGAGGTCACACACAGTATCACATGCCAAAGATGCAATGGCAGGCCAGGTCTACAGACCCAGGCCTAGCCCCTTCATGGGATGGTCCACTGTTCAGTGGAAAACAGGGCACTGCTGAGCTTCACAAAGGCCACTTGGCCACCAGAGGCCCAGAGCCCAGTTCCTCAGTCTCCTACCACAGAGCTGGACAAAGCCAGAATAGGGAGGGGGCTGCCAGGGTTCTGGCAGAGCAGACTACCAACCTTGGGGATGGCCTCACTCACGGCGTAGCTGGCCTTGTCACTGACCCACACCTTTTCCTTCGGGGAGAGATAGGCACACAGGGCCTTGAGCTCACACAGGATGGACTTGTAAGGAAGCACCTGGATTCTATACTCAGCCTCGAGGCCCAAGTCAAGAAGCAGGTGCTCCTTTACACTGGGAGCATCTATGCGGTCTCCATCAATGAAGAGCCTATGGGGGGCCAGACATGGGACAGAAAGAACAGCAGCGTATGAGTGAGTGGGTGAAGACCCACACGTTCACATAGCAGGCACCGCTATCTCTGGCAGCCAAAGCCAAGCAGCTTTTCCTCCCTCTTCCAACGCCTTCCCAATCCTGTCCTCCCTGAGCCCATGATTGCTATCATCCTCCATCCAAATCCTCAAGCCAGAAACCTGGGCACTGTTCTCCCTGATACCCCTCTTCCCCTCCCCAATCAAGATTCTGGCTCCTGTAGCCAAATTCCCTTACCATCTGCCACTCTGTCTATAGCCCCACCTACTCCCACCTTGGCTCAGGGCTACACTACCCCTTAGCTGCCAAGTCCCGCCCATCCACCCTATTTTTCAGTAATAACATCTCATATCATTCACAAGACTGACCATGGGTACCCTCGGAGGAACTTACTCTGTAGTTCTTCATCACTCTTAGGACAAGAGCTCTAGCTCCTAGGCCTGGCCAGGTGAGCTATAACCCTGCTCACTTCTGGTCTCTCACGTTGGCTCTGCCCACAGGGAACCACTCCACATCCCAGCCCAATGCCCCTGAAAAATGTTTCTCCCCCTTCATAGGGCACCTACCCCTCCTCCCTGCCCCAACACAGACCTCACTTTGTTGTTATTCTCCCTAAGAATCTCCTCTAAGCCCCAAAAGCTAGGCTAGGGCCCTCCTACAGCACCTGTAACCAGTTTCCTGATGGGCCAGTGCCCACTTACATGCCCAAATTCACTGGGCAGAGGGGATGCTTATGTCCCCCACTCTAGCCCAGTCCTCCACATGTGTCATTCACCCTAGTGCCTAATTACAAGCCCATCGTACATGACAGACATACAGTAAATGTGCTTTCAGACTCAATAAAGCCATCCAATAGAAGAACAAAGACAGGAAGACTGCAAGGCCTTGAACAGTTAAAACTTAGAATTCAACAGAACAAAGTTGGGAAGGGAGTTTATCAAATCTTATCTACCAAGGACCAGAGAGATGGCTCAGTGGAATAAGTGTTTCCCTGGCAAGTGCAAGGGCCTGAGTTCAACCCCTGGTTCCGGAAAAAAAAAAAAAAAACACAAATCTTATCTACCCTTTGGAATGACCGGGTTTATTTGCATTATAGACCCAGAACTGCGTATCTGAGCAGATATATAGATAGATATAAAGATATAGATACAGATACTAATACAGATACAGATATGGATATGGATACAGATAAGGCTGCCAGAAAACATGGGATCAAGTATGCGCCCTGAACAAGACTCTACAGCAGAATTTTGTAAGCTAATATTATTCTAGAATTGTCTCAATGTCCTTACTTTATCTTTAATTCCATGGTACTATAAATACATATATAGACTTCCAGCCATTTGAAAGGTTAAATGAGAGAAATGATATAAACAAACACCTCTCATTACAGCAGACAGAAAGGAGCAGGCAGAAGTACAGGAGAAAGGAGGGCCGTCAGGGAAGCTCCAGGCAGCAAGTGCCGAGTAGGAGCCAAAGGGCTGTGGAAAGGAAGCCCCACGTAGGGAGGGTGAGGTAAATACTCACATGATCACCTCTAGTCCTATGATTGCATACGAGAAGAACACTGGGTTGTGCTCCACATCTGATCCTCGAAGATTGAACAGCCCTAAAAAAAAAGTCCCCGTTATCTGAATGGTGCTCAAGTCAAGATTTAAGAGGTAATTCTAAGGGAGGGAACAGCTTCAGCCAGGTATCTGGTTGCTCTCAAAGGATTCCCCAGCACCTCTCAGAAAGCAAGGAACCTTCCCCGTAGTTCCACTTCTGAGCTGCAACTGCTGGTGTCCACCACCTGATGGCACCAGAACTGTTTCTTACACTGCCAGGTCACTGTCCCCAGAAGAGAACAGAGTTCTTAGAAAACAGGAGACATGCCCCCACCCTAAACAAAGAACTGAAATAACCTGCCTGGAGTGACCTGCCAGTCCTGGTCTTGCTGACGCAGGCCTCTGCACTCCTGCATAAAGGAGGACAGAAGCACTCTCTCCTTTCTGAGGCAAATGAGCCAGGGTGGGAAAAACCACGACTCACCCCAAAGGGTGCCCCCTGAGGAGGGCCACAAGGTTGTGCCCCCGGCTGGATGGAAGACCTCCGTGGCCAGGGCACACTGGAGAAACTAGAGGGACAAGCAGAAAGCAGTGCTGGTCCCAGGGCTTCAAGCTCCTAAGTCACTGCTCTCAGGAGGATCAGAGGGCAAAAAGGCCAGGTGTTGCAAAAAGTGTTGCATCTGTTTCAAAAGAATGCTTCTTAAAGTAAAGCAGGGAGTTATTCAAAGAAATTGTCGACCATATCCATTTACAGCTCAGCTTAATATTATGGCAGGGAGGTAACACTTTTAACCTCCTCTAACAGCATATTTTTTAAGATGTTCCTGGGGCTGGTACACATACTCTCTCTAACCTCTGATACTACCCTTAAAGCAAGCCAGAAGTAGGAAGAGAGAAATTTTGAGAAACTAAGACATGGATTCATAAACCAAGATTCTGGTAATAGCATGAAAATAGGAGTAAAAAGACTAGAAATAACCCAAAGGTCATGCATAGGGAAATGGTTAAATAAGTAATGGTGTTAGCAATTGATGACATATTTAATGGTTAAAATTGTTTACATGACAATACATTTTTAAAATCAGGCTACAAAATGATACTTGCATAGAAATATTAAATATCATCTTGGTTTAAAAAGAATATAGATATTATTTTTAATTCCTCAAACTTCCTCTGTATTTTCCAAAGTGAGAATGTGTTCTTATAGCGAAATGCTGAAGTTACTGACCTAATTAGGGATATAAATCACTGATACATGTGACAAGACTTTTGAGGACTGAAAAGATGAGATGGGGATACTGCAGTCATCCCTTTAAGTGGTGATGAAGGCAGAAACATAAAACAGTGAGTGCCTCTTCTCAGCTGCGCTGGATCAAACCCAATCAGAAAACAGGAGACAGAAAAAAAAAACTTTCAACCAGATTCCTTCAGATTCTAAAGAATAATAGAGATTCTGAACAATCTACATGGGGGTGGTTTAAGGTTTAAAGATTGAAAAACTGCTATATCAGAGGACCTAGAAAGGAACTTTCAGTTCCTGAGTTTTCTGAGGTAGAAATGTTTCTAGAACATTCTCACTGTGAAGACTTTTGGAAAAAGCACAGGAAAAAAAAAAAAAAATACCTCTCACAATCTCTTTTATACGGGTTGAGAGGCTGACAAAAAAATTTCAGAAATGTATTTTTTAGAGGAGCCACGGTCCTGAGAGACAGGGCGGACATTATCATGGACCCACCCTAAATCCCTGCCATAGCAATGTTCTGTTCACTGTTACCCACCCTCCTCACTCCCAGTAATTCTTGCTCCTTCATCCTAATTGACACCTCCTAGACCCATTCGGTGGCACAGTCTTTCCCTTCCTCCCTGGCCACTCAGAAAGGTGAATGACATGAACACATGGATTCCCAATCAGTAAAACCAGAGCACTCACAGGCAATCTCATCCAGGGCAGTGACCACAAACCACACAATGTTCCTCTCAGCCATTTTCAACCGAATGTCTGCCACCTTCTCCTTCCAAGAGATGCCTGCAAGAAAGCAACAAGGGCCAACTGAAAAACACACCCCAAATACTCTTACTGCACCAAGGCTTCCACTGCTTACACAGGCAAGGGGTTAAGATTCAGGCCCTTGGCAACAGGTACGATGCCTGCCTGCCTCACCAGCAAAGTTTACTGCTCACCCCACTAGCCTTTGAGGAACTGAGCCCTGTCACAAGCAGGTATGTGGAAGGGACTATGCTGGTCACTACAGTTACAGCTCTGGATTGATCCAATCCCTCCTTCATTGGATGGACAACCCAGAAGACAGACAAACCAGCAATTAATTACACGACTGCATGAACACTGATGAAACAGAAGCACAGAGAGCTATGTGACCACACCACCCAGCAGAGAGAGCTCACCCAAGTCTCAAGCGTCATAAGAGTATCACTTTACACTATTTAGACTACAAGATTTGTTTTCAGGAACTTTCTGCGGCCTGACCCACATAAGTACCACTTTCAAATCACACTTGTTTTGTCACACAGCCAAGTCTGTGTGGCTGCTCCCCAATATGAACTAGCAGCCCAGCCGGAACTCACTCCATTGAAGCCATCACCCCCTACAATGGCACTCATAACTCTGATGACAGCCACCTGCGAGCAGGGACGTCACCTAGCACACTGTCCTGCATATACTAGACACACAAGCGTTTGCAAAACAAAAAGTTTTATTGGCAACATTTTGCTTTCCCCTCTCCTGTAGCAACAGGTCAGCAGTGCCTCTGCTTCATTCAAAAAATTAAAACCATGTTGATGGCAAATCTTTAGCTGATCCAGATCACTCACTGAACCTATCTTCCCAACATACAATACCCTCTGGTAAGGGTGTCACCCAGGAGGGTGAGCAGGGCAGCCCCACAACCAAGGGCTGCTTCACAGATCAGCTCAGGAATGCTGCTCAAAACTTGGCAAAGAGTCTGATCTGCACTGCTTTCTTCCCAGGACCCCTCTGGGCAATCTGCCTGCATTCCAGACAACCCCCATCCACCTCCTTTCCACCATGAGGCTCCCTCCTCACAGCCCCACCTCCTGTATCCTGGCACTGTTTTTATAAATCCAAGCTCCACCTCACACAAATGGTTCACAGCTCCGCCACTGGGCCACCCCGCCACTCCCACATTACTACCACACAGCCCAGAGAACAGCCCACCCAACGCCCCTGAGGCAGAAGGTGCAGGTCAGGGGACAGACCTAGAAGGTAAATCTATAAACATTAATGTGAAGAGGACACCCTAAAAGCCCCTGGGCTGAATTTCTAGGATCAAACACAGCAGGCTGGCAGTTAGTAGCCAAGGGCAGAAAACTCAGTCCTTTCAACAGACCCTGAAGAGCTTTGCACAACTGAACCAGGCCAGAGTAAGTGGCAAGGAGGTAGCAACAGTGGAAGCCAATGAAGCTCTTGCTTCTGTCAAATAACCCATGGACCACCTGCACAATCAGACTCTTCTTCAATTCAGAAAACTGGACCTAAGACAAGGGCAGAAGGCAGGGCAGTGACCTGTGTAATCCAGGCCCAGTGTGAGGAGGGGCTTGCATGGGCGCTCAGGACGATCTGTCCAGATTTTGTCAACAAG
Source organism: Ctenomys sociabilis (assembly GCA_004027165.1). Classification (NCBI taxonomy): domain Eukaryota; kingdom Metazoa; phylum Chordata; class Mammalia; order Rodentia; family Ctenomyidae; genus Ctenomys; species Ctenomys sociabilis. The sequence continues at coordinate 9,069 of PVKA01031255.1, forward strand.
GTTCTCCTGCACAGGAATGAGATGGTGGCCAGCACTTCTCAGGACCTTGGCCATCTTCTTCCAGTAATCTGAGGAGAAACACACATGGCCACCTATGAACTGCATGCACACCCAGCCCCTCCTGAAAGGTGATCAGCCCATGGCCCACACCTGGGCAAGCAGGACAAGGAGCTATATAAGGCTCCACCACGAAGGCCTTCCCTGCTCCTCTCCTGCCATTCTTCTCCTCAAGTTACCCTGAGCTCCCATGTTGCACATCCCACAAGCAGAGAAGATTAGCAGAGCCTAGGAGCCCTATCCTTAACCAAGATTGCTCACCTGTGGGGACAATCAGCGGGTCCACGCCCACCTTGGAACCTTCAGGAAGCACACTCACCAACCAGTCTTCCTGGGATGGTGTGTCCTTCAGCCCTACATAGGGAAGAGCAGATAAAAATTCCAAAAACAATGTAATTCTCCAACACCATAACAGAGAGGTCTTTAAGTGCTCTGCAAGGTAGATGGGCCAGACTTGGAAAATCTAAACCTCACTTCATCCTAGAAGGCTACAGAAAGAGAAGACTAAGTGTAAGATGGTATGTAAGGAAGCCTAAGATACAGTCAAGACAGAGGGGCAAAAGGTGTGACTGTCATTCACCCCTGGTTATCCTAGTATCATTGCAACAAGTCTTTAAAAAAAGGATCTCACCAGCACTTTCCCACTCCTGATCACATGAGGAGAATTTTGGGCAGTGATTTGGTGAGGGCTGGGAACCTCACTCATGTGACATACCAAGAAATGGAGCCAGGCGTGGTGGCGCAGGCCTGTAATCCCAGCACTCGGGAGGCTGAGGCAGGAGGATTATTGTGAGTTCGAGAACAGCTTGAGCTACAAAGTGAGCTTAAGGCCAGCCTGAAAAGCATACTGAGACCCTGCCTCAAAAAGACAAAAAAAAAAAAAAAGAAACGGGCAACTGGCATCAGTGCCCTCCTATCACCTACAAGGCCCAGGTGTCAGAGGAAGGGCTCCTGCCCAACCCCACCTCTCACTGCGTCTCAAGGGTCTTCCCAAAGGTTACAAGGAGGACACACAGGAGCCTCCACTTCTGTGGTCAGCATGGCCCTGGGCTCCCAACTCCCAAGCAGACATAGCCCTTTTGCCTTGCATCTGCAACACTGGTTTAAGAGATGACGTTTCAAAAAGGAATGACAATTACTGCTACAGTCCAGTTTTTCCTTAATCAAGCTAATACTTTCTCAGTCTAGCCAGAATCTGCTGGATACACTTTTACATCACTGACATATTCCCTAAGCAATAAACATTCTGACAAGGTACATGCATATTTATAGTAAAAGCTCACACATTCTACAGCAGTACTTATTTTTCTCTACTGACTACCAGTATAGCCACATAGCCTCAGAAAGGAAGATAAAGAGTTTATAAAGAAACAAGCTCATGAATCCTGATTCGAAAGAACTGCCTGGAGGCCAGCCTGGAGTTTTATTTTGCTATTTAATTTTTTTTTTTTTTTCTTTTTCTTTTCCTAAACAACAAGCCACTTCATTGAGGAAGTTTTTTAGGAACTTTAGTATAATTTTGTCAGGACAATCACACTATTACTAGCTGGGGGATTATTAGTAAAACCCTGTGAAAACCACCAGAATCCCTGCAGAGGGGCCATGCCTGAGAAAAGGCCAGTTTAGTGACAAACAGCAAACTGGAAAGAGGCATGGCAGGAGAGGGACTCACCCCCTGCCCAGAGCCACCACATTCCCACTTCCACTGGCAGACAGTGTGTGCTGCTCTGCTAGCCTACTGCCACAGTGCATGCGGCTCATAGCTCCACAGATTGAAGCCCTCAGTTTTCCCTCTGTAAAACAAGTGTCCTAAACTAGCACCATCCAAAAGAGAATGGACAGAGAGGCATGCCAATTTCTTGCTTTTCTTTGGATTCTTAAGAAAATCCAAAACATCATAAAAAGCCCCGATGAGCTCCCTGATCCCTACGCCACTGAGGCCAGCAAGAGTGCCTGGCCACGACTCTACCCACCCATCTTCATGAGCGTCCAGTTGCTGTCCATCTGCTTGGCAGCCTGGAGGAAGTAGCGTCCGTCGGTCCACATGGCCGCATGCTCCTCTGTGATGATGGCTGTACCTGGAGCACAGGAGCAAAGATAACGGTTTCTGTCTACCCCAGAAGCCACAAAAATGGCAGAAGGTGACAGAAGCTGAGAAGCATCAGCTCCCACTCAGCAGATGGGTGCTCCAGTCCAGGGGATCCTTCAGGTGACAGAATGAAACCAGTGAGACCAGCAACTCCAGCTCTGCAAGAAGCAGTGCTCTTGGCCAGGCTACCTGGACACCAGTCTCTGCCCACAACTTCCCCACTTGGGCAGCACGAGTCAAAGCCAGAACAGTGGACTCTGAGTCAGTGGCCTCAGCGGTCTCATAACCCACAAGACACAAATAGTACTGGCCCCTGCCGTTCCGCTGCCCCACCAGACCCCAAGGAGGCTGTTTTGCCCTTCCTGGAGATGGACCAACTGGATCTCGTGAGTGCTCGCAGTGACTGAGCAAGCACTCCCACAGGCCTGGCACATCTCAGGGCTTTCAGCAGAAGCGGCAGCCAAAAGCAACCCTAATATGCCAACCACCATAAGCACATCCGCCAAAGGAAGCACTGTGCTAACCACAAGGGGAGGGGGCCCCCACTTTGTCCAGTGTGCTTAAGGGATGGGAAGCTAAAGACGAAAACACCCCGACACTCAAAGGTACAACAGTTTAGGGCAATGTAAGGCAGGACACCAGTCCTGTGATATTTAGGTCAATGGTGAAAACAGAGGAACCAAAGCTGAGCACCTAGAGAACCACACAGAACCAGGGTTTCAGAAATGCCCATTTCTCATGGGCATCCGAGATGAACACACACTTCTCAGAGGATAAAATTTAAGAAGTGAATAAATATAGGAAAAAATGTTCCACATCACTAGCCATTTGTGAAATGCAAATTAAAACAACACTGAGATAACATCTCACTCCAGAAAGAATGGCTATTGTAAATAAATCAACCAACAACAAATGCGGGAGAGGCTGTGGGGAAAAGGAAACCCTTCTCCAGTGCTGGTGGGAATGTAGACTGGTGCAACCATTGTGGAAATCAGTGTGAAGACTCCTTAAGAAACTAGGACTGGAAATCCCATTCAAGCCAGCTATCCCCCTCCTGGGAATTTTCCCAGAAGAATTGAAAATGTCATATCATAGTGATATATGTGTGCCTATGTTTATAGCAGCACAATTTGTGAGGCGAACGTGATAACCGCTACACTACAGAAACCCGCTAGCAGCACAATTTGTGACAGCCAAATCTTGGAAACAACCAAGATGCCCGTCACATGAGGAGTGGTTGAAAAAAATGTGGTATTTTTATATAATGGAATATTATTCAGCTATAAAGAATGATAAACTTGAAGCATTTATATTGAAGTGGATGTCGCTCGAAGATACACTCATAAGTGAAATAAACCAGACCCACATGTGTTAATAGTCTCCCTAGTTTAAGAAATCAAAAGAATACAAAGAGAAATGTATAACACAACTAAAAGTAAAGCGAGAACTTGAGGACTGGACAACAGGAGAGGGTAAGAAGAAAATCTGAGAAACTGGACAGGGACAAAGCCATACATTTGAACACACAAGATGGGCAAAGCAATGATCCCAAGAAACATCAGCAGGTTTTTGAAAGTAGCAGGTAATTGGTAGGATACTCAGCCTGACTATATATGCTGATATCTGTGAACCTATAGTATTTAAAAGGCAATAGAATACCCATCTGACAGGACTAAACAAAAAAAGGGGACACAAAGGAAGAACCATTTTGTATTTGTATATACAGAATAGTTAGGATAGACACACAGCTATTTTCACCTAATTCTATGAGAAGAAAGATTTGTAACAACAGTGTTTGGACAGGATATCCTGTCTGCTTCTTGTACAATGGATGACCACTAAGAAGATAACAATGTAAAATGTATTAACTATTGAAAATGTCCTATTAATCAGATTTGAAAAATAAATAAGTAAAAGAACATGACCATTTCTCATTTGGGTGCTAATTACAGGCATATGTAGTCTAACACTATTTTCTATGTGAATGCCACAATCAATAAAAATTTCCAAAAACAAATGTTTCAAACAAAAGTTTTTAAACTGTGAAAGCAAAGGCATAATAAGAAAAAAGCCAAGGGTCGCCTTAACAAGAAGTTAAGGGATGAGTTAAGAAAGGCCGAGAACACACAGTGTTCTTTGTGCAAAGGCTCGGCAGGGACCATCCAGTTTGCACTTCTTACTGGTTCTATATCACAGGATAAAACTCGGTTCAGTTATTTTGGGGAGGTGAACAAGAGCACAGAGCTAATCTAGCAACTCACCTGCAGAGCCATCAAAGCCAGAAACGAAGGCTCGCCGACAGTCACATGGAGCAATATATTCACTCTGGAAAACAAGGATGACAGTGAGGTAGGCCTCAATCAGTGGTGTGCCGGCTGCTTGCTCACACCATGCCCCACACGAGGTCCACTGGGGATGACAAAGGTGGGGTCCTTGGCACTTTCTCCCAAGGAGATAGCAGCAAAGGCAAGCTAGGTATTAAAAAAAAAAAAAATTAACTTTAAAAAAGTAGTGGACACTGCAGAAGACTAACAAGGGCTAAAGGAAGCCACCCCTTTCACCTCATGTGGAGAGCAAAGTGAACATAGAAAAATGGATAAAAATGATGCTTTCCTCAATAAAACCTTACTCAAAAAAATAACCAGTAAAACACACACACACACACACACACACACACACACACACACCCCGCTTCTGACATTTAGGCATCTGTTACTTTTCTGAAAAGTAAAACTAAATTTCTGTTTTAAGCACCAATAATCCTTTAACTTAACATCTCTCAGACAGTAGCTCCTTTCCAACCTCCTATGTGCATCCCCTCTGAGGCAGTCTCTGCCACACAGGCCCTGCCTCTTAGGGAATGGGTAGAAACACTTCTTCTAACCCATATCCAAATCCAGGTCCTTTGCACTGAGAACTCTGAGTGGAAAGGTTAGAGAAAGAAGAAAGGAAAGGTTCTCCTGCCTGCACGAGCACCAGAGGCCACTGTGCCCACTGTGTGCAACATCCAGTGACTGCCAGAGGCACAAGAGGTGAAGAGACTTCCACAAAGTAAGTGCCAGAGGCAGGGACATAATAGGCCAGTAACTCTCCAAAATAAGATTGATAGAAATGGACAAAACCAAAGTCAAAGAGAAGATCATCTTGAAGGAGCCTACCCAAGAGCAGGCTATAGGGGCCCAGAACTGCAACAGCTCTGCTTGTGTCCAGAGCAGTGTCTCCCTCAACTGTCAGCAGTTCTCCTCTAAGCCAAAGCACCCAGGAGGTCAAGAATGCTCAGGGTCAACATGGGTGGAGCTAAAAGAAGGGAAAGGCACCCACATCCAGTCCTGACACGTGGGGGACAACTGCTACTTTCACCACAACAGCCACCACCAGCACTACAGATCAGCCACAGGGCCCCTTCCAGAGATTCCAGAAGGCCTATCTGGAAGAACCACAGGCCACCTGCACTCCAGCATTAAGGGCCCACATCTTTCAGCCTCAGCTCTTCAGAATGGGTCGTTTCCAACTGCTAAACACAACAGCAGATGTGGGTTTTTTTTTTCCAAATTTTTAAGGAAGGGTCTAAAGGGTATTCAGGGGCTCACTACTAGATCAGACTCACAGTGATCTGTCCATTTACAGCCTCCCAAGAGCAGGGTATTACAGGCATGCACCACCACACCCAGTCTCAACTTCCATCTCAGCGTGCCCTGGGGTGGGGCTGGCACGGCAGGCCCTTCGATCAGGCCCTTCGATCGAACCCCCGCGAACCCCCGGCCCCTGCACCTGCTTGCAGGAGCTTTAATCCACTGAGCTATTTGGCCGGCCTGTAGATACATTGTATCCCAAAGCATAACAAACATTTTGTACACAGTGCTAAGCAAAAGAAAGAAATGGCTATTACCATCAATTACTTACATCTTATGTCACTGAACTATCTTCCCTGTAGAATCCGTTCACCAAAAGATCACTGCACATAATACTTAAAAAACTTTTTTTAAACCTCAGTGTGGTGGCACATACCTGTAATCTTAGAACTCAGGAGGCTGCGGCAGGAGAATACCCTCAAGTTCAAGGCCAGCCTGGACTACATATAAGTTCAAAGCCAGCCTGAACTATATACTGTGACCTTGTCTCAAAAAAAAAAAAAAACCAAAAACACAAAAAGGCTACTAGAGACAGCTGTCTCTTAGCACTTTTGGGAAGGACAATCAATGAGTTACTATAATTTTTAAAACTTCACCAGAAACCCAAAAGCACTGTGCATGTTCAAAGGAAGGGAAATTACAAATCACTGTCCTAAGCAGCACACAAAGAAAGCATCTTGGGGACTGGAGTGACTAGGGCTACCAACACCAACCCTTGTGCTAAAAACTGTTACGCAACACTGCTCTGGCGCATGATGATGACAACCCCACTGACAGGGTGCACTCCACCTCCACAGGGATGGACCTGCCCCTTCAATACAGAAAATGCTGCAATTCCACCAGAGCGGTGTTGGTCTCCTGGGCACATGGGAATGCTTGGGCGTGTGATAGAAGACCACAGCTTTTACCTAGAGGTCCCCATCACAGAGGCAAAAGAAACACTATCACAAAGGAAAGTGGAATTAGCACCACATGGACATGTTTAGTTTGGAATCCAGGCAAGGTCTGGGGCAAGAACCAGACATGACCTAAGTGGTCAAGATGCCAGAAAGACACTGGTAAGCAAGGCTAGCCACACAGTCGCACCTCCACACTGACAGGCTTAGCAGAGACAGACCAGTAATGGCTCAGCCCACCACTCTTCCACCCTAGTGATGAGCTGGCAAAGCCCAGCGACTCTTGCCAGAGCCCTGGCTGAAGTACGCATGCTATGAAAAAAGCACTGAAAAGCAACACTCCAGCCTTTTCCTCCAAAATTTCCCACTTCTCCCCATATCCAGTAAGAGTCTCTGTCCATATCTGAAACACGCCCCTATGAACCACTCTGCACACGCACTCAAAGAGAGCATTCCAAAACCACACACGTTTGCATCTTCCTTAAACATCCCAATGGCTTCCTATCACACTTAAGACAGTCTAAGCCTGGCCCCATCTCCAAGGCACCACCTGATCTATCCTTTGGGAACTCTCACTCTGACTCACAATGCTCTAACCACACCCAGCTGTATTCTGCTGTTCTTCATGTCCCAAACTCAGTGCTGCATCAGGGCCTTTGAACACACTGTTCCCTATTTATCTAAAGGGCCCCCTCCCTCCTTCCCCCTCCCTTCCTCTCTCATTATAGCATGGTATCTTGGTGGTTTTTTTGGTTTCTGGGAAAAATATCCAAGATCCACAACTTAAAAAGAGATTTATTTTGACTCACAGTTCAGTTTAAGGTTGGCTGACCCTGAAAAAAAAAACAGTTCAAGTCGGGGCAACCAGAAAGCAGAGAGCAAAGCAAGGGTTTGGGAGTGAGACACACCCTTCCAGGTCCAACCTCAGTGACCTGCCACCCCCCTCCAGGCCCCACCAGGCAGAGCTTATAGAAGCTTTGCCTATGAGCTCCTGGAACTCAGGGGAAACATCCTAAATACAAACCACAGCATTCCACCTTGGCACTCAAGACTCATGTGCATCTCTTTATGCAAACCACATTTAGTCCACCTCTATGAGGTGCCAAAGTTCAAGTAGTGCTAACACTGCTAAAAAGCCCAAAGTCTCCTACACAAGCAAACTCTTAGCTGTGAGCCCCTATAAAAATCAGACAGTTAAACACTGCCAACATGCAAAAGGGAGAAGTAGAGGAATAGAAATGCATGAGACGAAAGCAAGACGGAAACCTAGCAGTGGCTTCTCTTGGGCTGGTGTTGCTCATTCCTTGTGGCTTTCCTCAGATATTCCACATTCCTGGCTTCTTCAACTTTCTGGGGTTTCCTCTGTACTTTCAGCTTCATAATCACAACTTCATGGCATTGCCCTGTCAAGTGCATACTGAATGGCCTCCCGGACCCTCTTTCAAAATCTGGGTGGAAGCCTCTGACTCCACAAAGCTTCCATTCTGCATACAAAATCAGCACCACATGGACAATACCAGTATCTGTCCCCAACTCACCAGTAGGCAGGTAATTAATTCCCTAGAGAATAATTCTAGAGTAATTCTCTTCTCTAAGCAAAGTTTTGAGAAGAGAGGCAAAGGGCAGAGTCTTGCAGTTACCTTGGATGCCTTCAAGGCAACTTTCCTATTGTTTTGTTGCTTTTTTAATGTCTGTCTTAGTTACTCTTCTCTTGTTGCTGGAACAAATATTGGTGACTCAAATTGGGGAAAGAAAGGTTTATTTAGCTCACAGTTAACTGGAGATTTCAGTCCATATTCAGCTGGCTCCAAGGCAGAGCAGCACACAGCAGTGGCAAAGAGCAAGAGCCCAAGGGAGGGTATCGGCAGCTCAAGCAGCGGGCTTCTCTTCCACCTTACACTGTGATGCAAATTACCTGCCCCAGGGAAGGTGCAGCCTCCACACCCACAGTAATCAACCTCAAACTCCAGAAGCCACCCCAAGACTGCATGAGGCTTTGGGGGGGACACCTGTACACAAACCATAACAATGTCCTAAGTTTTTTTCAATGCTAATCTTTTCAACAACAAAGCTTTCCTCTGCTCTAACTTTGCTGACTTCTGGAAACTGAAGCCTTTGAAAATGGGATATTTTACTCCTGGTTTTCAGTAAAAACCTAACTAAAAGCTCCCGGCAATGCCAGCTACTATTGAGGTATCTTGAAATTTTTCCACCAGATTCATTAGTCTGCTGCCCTTAATCTTAGTCTCCCACATGAGTGAAAGTCTCAGGACATGAGTGAAAATCTAGACAAATTTTCTGCCAGGGCACAACACATATGACCTGAAATCCAACTGCCAAAAGAGTCCTTATTCCCAATTGACAATAATCTCCTAAACTTAGATTTTGTTGTCTGTCCTTTTAATCAGCATTCTGATCTTCTGACTTCCAAAAAATCTCCCAGAAAGTCAGCTTCCAACATTCTAGGACTGTTTCTCCAGCTGGTATCTTCAAACCTATCCAAACTCCTCATCCAAGTACATGGTCAAGTATAGATACATCAACAACTCCACCCCTGGTATCAAGATCTATCCCAGTCACTTTTCTGTCACTGGAATATACCCAATAGCAACAACTTAAACAAGGACAAGTTTATTTCAGCTGATTTTTCAATGTAAGATCAGCTGGCACCAAAGATGAAATAATTTGACAGAGGGACATGGTAGACAAAAGCTTTCATAAAAGCATCCAGAAAGAGCAAAACCTAAAGTGGGAGATACATCCTTCCAACCACACTAATGACTAATGACTCTTAAGAGCCAAACCCCACCTTCCCCAGCTCTACCTGTGAGCAAACGAAGCTCTTGGGGTCACCCCCAACCTGAACTATAGTATACAACTAGCTCCTTCTAGTCATTACATTTCAGGCCAAATGTCACCTCTGGAGTGGCCTGCCTGCACTACCTAGCTAATACAGCCACTTGGCTACTTTGAACTTTCTTTTGCAGAACCTTTTTTAGATTTTTCTTTTTAGTGAACATTTTACATTTTTATTGTATTCCTCTTCTACTCCTTTCCTAGAATGTAAGTTCCACAAGAACACAGCAGTTCTCCTATACACAGTATAGATGGCATGAAGTAGCTCCTCAACTAATATTTGCAGAATAAATGAACAAGCAGATGAGATAGATCCCTTTTCCCCTGCCCAGTTAATCTTTAACCATACCAATAAAAACAGAGAAAGGGCTACAAGCCAAGAAATAAAGGTACACATAGACACGCGCGCACATATACCAGGAACTGGCAAAAACCAGAAAGTAGATCCTCCTCAGAAAATAGCACAACCCTGCTGACCCACTGTGGGCTTCAGTCATCAGAACTGGGAGGTAATAAATCTGTGTTGGTTTAAGCACTACCTGAGGGGTAATTTGTTATGGCAGTGATAGAAACTAAAACTGGGAAAGAAAGCTGAAGCGACTATACAAACTTTCTCAGTGCTCAGGTAGGCAAGCCATGCATTAAGCAAGACAGGAGGCGTTTTCCAAAGGAAGGCTGTCTTCCTCAGTCCTGAGTCCTGGAGTGCTGGAATACGGGCCACATGTTACCAAGCTCAGTACTACAGCAGGATCAAAAAATCACTCAATACTTAAATGCTGGAACGTAAGTCAAATAATACAAATAAAATATTGCCAAATACAATACATCTGTAAACTACCTGTAAAAACTTGATCATTTCTCAAAATCTGGGTTCAATACAACCCTTTTCACAAAGCTTTATGATCCATTCTACTGTCAGAGGCTTCACACAGCTCTGAATTTTTTTGCTATTACTGTTTTTTGTTTGTTTGTTTTAGCCAGGGTTTTGCTACACAGTTTAGGCTGACCTTGAACTCACTTGTAGCCTAGGCTGGCCTGGTACTCACAACAATCCTCCTGCCTCAGCCTCCTAGGTGCTAAGATTTACAAGCATGCACTACCACTCCTGATTTGAATTTTACAAGACCAACCACAGAGTCATTTTTTTTCCCTTTCCTTGGTAAATGATTACAAAAAATATACTGGGTAAGATGTTTGGTTAGACAACAATTATTTGCCAATTATTTGTACATAGTCCAATACAAAATTAAAAGAGGCTACCTGGCAGCACACCAAACATGGGGGGAGAGGGGCTTGCATACCTAATAACTGAACCAGACCTTGAGTTTCAGATCATTTACAACGGGATGCTTTGGAGAAATAAGCAATTTTTGTCTCTGAGCTTCATTTAAAAAAAAAAATGTGTAGATGGAAAAAATGCTTTCTTCCAGAGCTGCTGTTGAATTACAATTATAGGCAACCTTTTCTAATTTTGTATATGGTCATGTACATCTGATTCTGAACAAACAGATTATAAACTCTGAGGGAACAAGAAACGCAAAGTATGCACTACACTTACGTCCCCTAGACCTACAAGTCAAACCTATATTCAAGCCCAATTCCCTACCTCCCAGGTGAGAAAGTCACAACCTCAACTTGCCCTTCTCTGTAACAATGCCCACACTAGAGACAGTGAAGGGTGACATAAAGCAGTGAGCACATGCCCACCAAGGTTCACTGCCCTACCTGCTACTGTGCCACCGACAATGAGCTAGGCCCCTTAAGAAACATAACAAAGGACCTTCTTAGAGTAGACAATCTGGCCAGCAAAATAAAACAGATTATCTAAAAGTGTAGCATTGGGCCAGCCAAATAGCTCAGCAGATTAAAGTGCCTGCTTAGGCAGATGCAGGAGCCACAGCTCAATCCCCAGGCCAGCCTTGCCAGCCCTGGCCCCACCTCTGGGGCATGCTGAGATGGCAATTGAGACTGGGCATGGTGGCACGCACCTGTAATCCCAGAACTTGGGAGACTGTAAATAGGAGGATCTCTATGAGTCCAATCTATGCAGTGAGACCCTGTACATCCTGTACACCCTATCCTAAGTACTAAATAAATAACTAATGTGTAGCACTAATGAACAGATAAACTATGCTAAAAGCACAGTGCAAATTTGCTATAGCTTCAAGGACACTTAGATCTTCATTAAAACCATCAAGACAAGCTCAGAGAGTTTAGAATGAACACACTATGGACAGGTGAGGAGAAAGAAGAGAACAAACTAGAGAGGAGACAGTGTAAGAGGGCCCAAAGCAAGAGGCAAGTGCTGTTGACAGGCCATCAGGCTCTTCGGGCCTAAATGCTAAGCTACTAACACAACTTCAGCATTCCTTTTCTCTCCACAGTACATGGAGAAAACATACAGCTGTCCAAATGCTCATGCTCCTTGCTTAGAGCAGATGAGTCACTGGAAACTGGCTACCGAGCCAGGCCTTCACTTCCCAGCCCCCACACCAAGATGGGGTCAAGCCACTAGTCCTTACCCAGAGAATGTGGCCAGACATTTAAAAGTGAATATCTCCTCTCCGGGTAGAATACAATGAAACAGCCTAGATTCCCCAAGCATGGGAAAAGAAAGTCCCCCACAAACCAGTACATCCCTCCTGCCATCTGCCTGTAAGGTCCACCTGAGCCAGATGTGAGGTTTCACAGAATCAAGCCACTGGGCTGGTAAAATAGGTTACCATGCTCTAATTAACACAATGCATAAAACCACTAACCCAGCCCAGAAGGAAGTATCTTGAAGAAAATCAAAACATACATTATTTTGTTTAGTGAAATTCTGTATCATTTCTAATTTTTATTACTATTTTGTATTCTCTTTTAAAAAAATACTAAGTAAAACAAAAATAGAAACAAAACAAAACAGGAAGCTGACTTCAGGAGGAATGGAAAAGGTTTCAAAGAGTTTAGGAAAGTCTGATTCATGTCTTTCAGAAGGAGGAACCAAAAACATAACCAAAACCTCACCCTTAACAAACCTTTGTCTAAAGAATACTCAAGAACAGAACATGGAGTGGGGCTGGGGATATAATTCAGTGGCATAAGCACCTGCCTGGCAAGTAAGTACAAGGTCCAGAGTTCAATCCCCAGTACTGAAAGAAAAACAGAACAGAATATGGGACCTTTTGCCCAGAAAGGACAGGGAAAATGAGTAACTAGGGGATCTAAAAGGAAACACTAGTGCAACTCTGGCCTCAAAGATTTTCCTGGTTTAGAGCCAGCAAGGCTCAGAAATCCCACTGATCAGGCAGAAAATGAAAGCACCCAGACACAGGAGAGAATGGGCCATCCCTCACTGAAAAAGCCCCCTGAGGCTAAACTCACTAATACACAACCACTGCTCTGGGTTTAAAAGGAAGAAACACTTAGTGTGGCAAGGGAGAGTGCAGAGACCCCTGGAGTGCCAAGTCCTCTGCAACTGTGCCCTTGGGGTCCATTTCTCTTTTAGTAGGGAACATTGTGTGGGTGGGTGTATTTGTATTTTGGAACGCACACAAAGGATGGAATTCAAGATTACCCTGCCTGTCTCCAACACCCTCCCTTCCTCACCCATAGGAGAAATTCCATCAACCTTGAATCAAGCCTAAAATGAAACAATCAAGAATAAGAGCCAAGAGAACAGACTCTCTCTCTCTTGGTGCAGGCTGCAGAGCAGGTCAAACACAGCAAATCCTCCCTCCTTGCTCTCAAAACCTGGGCAAGGACCTCGCGTCGCACACAGCAGAGCACCCCAACCATGCCTCTCCTCTCCACAGGACCCAAAACAAGGCACCCATTTCTTTCTGTTGTTAAGACCACAAACACCCTGAAGTACCAAGCTTCCAAATCCCCTTTACTGTCTGTGTGCCAAGTCCACACTTAATCCAGCTTCTGCCACTCAGTCCTTCTCTCCCCCCTACTCCTAACACCAATACCCTATCCAGGGCCCCTTTACCAGCTGGGATGCTGCAGTGGCCTCCAAACAGGTCTCCCAATTCTCCTGTCTCCCCCTCTTTAAGTCACACTCAACATTCCTCCCTGCTGATGTCACTCTCTCCTCCAAAGACCCTCATAGTCCCTAACAGCCTAAATTCACTGGAAAGGTAATCACCACCATGACCAGGAGAAGGGGGCTCATGGGGGCCTTGCGCAGGCTCTGTGGTTCTTTCTCTCCTTATTATGCGTGGTCCCCTATTCCCACAGATTTGCAAGTTTTGCTTATGCCTTCTAAATCTTCTACACCACGCCCATGTATCCAAATCCTAGCAGTTCACATTCAAATGTAAGTGCCACCCTTGAGGAGGCAGTCTTTGATCCTGCCGGCCTACAAAGCTCCCTCACTTCAGAACGCATTCCTCACTGGGAAACCTGCACCTTCACAGCCAGTCAGTCACCGAGGAACTTTGAAAATGAAGCCACTGAGAGTGACAAATAAGACTCTTTCGTTTCGTTTCCCTTCAATTATATTTTAAAGTGAGCATCAACATTCAATTAACAGAAAACTTAACTATGCTTCAACTTCAGTGTGTGAGTCCTCTTTTCAATAGTAGATTTAATGAAATCTAAGCATAGATCAAAACTTCTGATGACTATTACAAGCTCAAAGTGAGATGTTCTGTAAATGTAAGATGCATGCCATATTTAAACAGTATAAAAAAGGCATGTGCTGGGGCCAGGGACATGGCTCAATGGAATAAGCACTTCCCTGGCAAGTACAAGGGCCTGAGTTCAATCCCTGGTTCCACCAAAAAAAAAAAAAAAAAAAAGGCATGTACAATACTTTATTAAAATTTTTACATTTATACTTTAGAGGTATTTTGGATATACTGGAGAAAATACATTATTAAAATTTATTCCACTGCTTCTTTTACTTTAGTGTGCCTATAAGAAGATTTAAAATCACAAGTGCACCTCACTTATCCCTTCTGGCCAGGGCAGACTGTGTCATTTACTGCGAATTCTACTGGGTTTTACTCGTATCACTACTGAGACTGTGACTTACCCGGGTTCTATCCTCTATCAGGAGAATCTCACTCATTTCTATAATAATAATAATAATAATAATGAAAGAGTAATAGTAGGTAACATAAGACTGAAGAAGAGACAAGCACTTTCATTTATTAACTGCATTAATCCTGACACCAGCCCTATGAGGTAGATCCTGTCACTACCCCCTGACATAGAGAAAATGGGACACAGGGAGTTTACTGACAGTTAAGAATCTGAAGTAACATGCTCAGTGTCAAGAAACTAGTGTGTGATAACTCCAAGATCTGAACCCGGAAGACTCCAGGTCCTGCACACTTACTTACATGCTGACCATGTCAGAAAGGACCACCAAACAAAACACAACCTCCCACACGTATGCAAGACACATGGCTTTTACAGTTGTTGTAGTGATCTTGTTTGTTTGCTTTTTTTTTTCCTTCATTGTTTGATCTTGTTTTTATATGAGTATGAACAAAGTTTCTAGACTCTTGGTGGTGGCAGTTTTGTTCTGTTTTTGTTTTTACGTTTTTTTCTGTATTTGATACAAGGTCTCACTATGCAGCTCACACTCATAATGATCCTCTTGTTTCAGCCTCCCTAGTGCTGGCATTACAGGCACGCAGCACCGCACCTATACTCAGTCACTGGCTCCATGCACCCACGGTGGGGCTGGCACAGCATGTGGTTCCAGGGATTGAACCTGCATCCTTGCCTTTGCCTAGGCAGGCACTCAGACCACTGAGCCTATCTCCGTGGCCTTGTTTTGTTCTTTTTATTTCTTCCTTCTCTCTTTCCCTCCAGTCTTCTGCATCCCTATCCCAAGGGCAAGGAAATCCCCTTTGTCCTCCAGCCCTACTTCTAATCACTTCTTCTGTCATTACTCTATTTCCTTCCAACCCAATATACATTTTAACGCTGGGGGCAAAATTGACCTTTTTTTTCATTTAGGACAGGGTCTACAGGGTATTCAGGGTCTCACTACTACATCGGACTCATAGTGATCCACCTGTTTACAGTCTCCCAAGAGCTGGAATTATAGGCTTGCACTACCACGCCCAGTATCAATTACCATCTCAGCATGCCCTGGAAGCAGGGCTAGCAAGGCAAGCCTGAGGATCAAACTCCCAGCCCCTGAGCCTGCTTGCAGGTGCTTTAATCCGCTGAGCTACTTGGCTGGCCCTTAAAATTGACATATTAAGGACTTGCATATCACATAAGATTTTCTGGTCTGTTTTACATTTTGTTACATAACCACAAATCTACTTCATAGAATTAAAGGTGACAAATTAATGGTTACCTCAGTTCACTATTTTCGAGGCTGAGACTGATGCTACTGTCATTGTGGATGCTACCATTATAGGCAAACATGATGTAACTGTTCTAAACTGTTGCTCTTCCTGGTATTCCAAGAATGAGAATACTAAGGGTCACAGATTATACTAACTTCCAATCCCTAATAATTGAAGAGGTGGGATCTTGCAAAAGACTCAAAACCCAAAACCAGCTTCATCTACAAGATACCTCAGAGACACGGTCATTCCCTAAAGGTTCAAAATACTAGCTACAAAGCAACCCACCATACACATCAAGCAGATGTGTATGCTTTACAAGCATACCAGGAAACTAAGCTAAAGAAAAGAAAATGAGAGTTCACTTAAGCAAGATGCAAACCCAAAATTTAGTTCATCAAAGATAAACCCAGAGGGCAATGCAACAGTCACCTACCTGATCTCTCTGAAGTGATAACAAAGCAACCGAATGAGGATCTAGAAACAAGTCAAATCATAAATAATTTCTCAGACACTAGAAGACTTATCTGAGAATATGTCCACAATGAAAACTATGCTTAGTGACTCTACAGGACATACACACAAAAAAAGAGGAATTTAAGAAAACTGTGGAAGCCAATCATAGAAAAGAAATTAAATCCATTAAAAAAAAAGACTCAGAGGTTAATGGGGGCCAGCCACATAGCTTAGCAGATTAAAGCGCCTGGTTAGGCAGATGCAGGTACTGGGTGGTCCTGCCCCCGGGCCCACTGAGACAGCGACTGAGACTGGGCATGGTGGCATGCACCTGTAATCCCAGAGCTTGGGAGGCTGCAAGCAGGAGGATCACTAAGAGCCTGATCTGTGCAGTAAAACCCTGAAGACCCTGTACTAAATACCTAAAAAATAAAATAAAGATTAATGGAACAGATTAGAAGATGCAGAAACTCCAGACATACTCAGCCATCTTATCTTTTTACTTATCAATCATCAAAAAATCAACAAATAGCAAATACTGCAGGAGCTGTAGGGAAAGGGAACCCTTCCTCACCACTGGTGGGAGTGTA
Source organism: Ctenomys sociabilis (assembly GCA_004027165.1). Taxonomy (NCBI): domain Eukaryota; kingdom Metazoa; phylum Chordata; class Mammalia; order Rodentia; family Ctenomyidae; genus Ctenomys; species Ctenomys sociabilis. The sequence continues at coordinate 25,944 of PVKA01031255.1, forward strand.
GACTAGTGGGACCACTATGGAAACTCTTCAAAATACTAGGATTGGAGGACCCATTTGCCCTAGCTAGTCCCCTGCTAGATATTTTTCCAGAAGAATTAAAAAAAAAAAAAATCATACCACAGCAATATATGTGCACCCATGCTTACAGGACCACAATTTTTAATAGCCAGATCTTGGAAACAATCCAAATGCCCATCACAAGAAATATATATAAAAGATATGGTCTTTTTGTACAACGGAGTATCACTCAGATAAAAAAGGATAAACTGGAGACTTTTATTGGTAAACAGATGCAACATGAGACCATACTCATAAGTGAAATAAGCCAGATTCACATGTATAAATATCACACTGTCTCCCTAGTGTGAGAAGTTCAAAGAGGAAATAAGATCCAAAATGTACAATAGACATTGTAAAATGGGAAAAGCTGTTCAAAGGAAGGAGCAACTAGGAAGGGGGAAAGGAGAAAAATAGAAAAGGAAAAGCAATAAATAAATAAAAAAA